>JAAKFY010000161.1:415405-445695 GCA_011823955.1 Dissostichus mawsoni
AGAGAGAAAGTAGGAACATTTCCTCATTGACTTCTATACAATCTGAGGTAATAAAGAGAGAGAGAAGTAGGAACATTTCCTCATGACTTCTATACAATCTGAGGTAATAAAGAGAGAAGAAGGAACATTTCCTCACAGACTTCTATACAATATGAGGTAATAAAGAGAGAGAAGTAGGAACATTTCCTCATTGACTTCTATACAATCTGAGGTAATAAAGAGAGAGAGAAGTAGGAACATTTCCTCACAGACTTCTATACAATATGAGTTAATAAAGAGAGAAGTAGGAACATTTCTCATAGACTTCTATACAATCTGAGGTAATAAAGAGAGAGAGAAGTAGGAACATTTCCTCATTGACTTCTATACAATCTGAGGTAATAAAGAGAGAGAAGTAGGAACATTTCCTCATTGACTTCTATACAATCTGAGGTAATACAGAGAGAGAGAAGTAGGAACATTTCCTCATAGACTTCTCTACATCTGAGGTAATAAAGAGAGAGAGAAGTAGGAACATTTCCTCGTTCTCTATACAATATGAGGTAATAAAGAAGAGAGAAGTAGGAACATTTCCTCATAGACTTCTATACAATCTGAGGTAATAAGAGAGAGAGAAGTAGGAACATTTCCTCATAGACTTCTCTACAATCTGAGGTAATAAAGAGAGAGAGAAGTAGGAACATTTCCTCATAGACTTCTCATACAATCTGAGGTAATAAGAGAGAAGTAGGAACTTTCCTCATAGACTTCTCTACATCTGAGGTAATAAAGAGAGAGAGAAGTAGGAACATTTCCTCATACTTCTATACAATATGAGGTAATAAAGAGAGAGAGAAGTAGGAACATTTCCTCATTGACTTCTATACAATCTGAGGTAATACAGAGAGAGAGAAGTAGGAACATTTCCTCATAGACTTCTCTACATCTGAGGTAATAAAGAGAGAGAATAGGAACATTTCCTCATTGACTTCTATACAATCTGAGGTAATAAAGAGAGAGAGAAGTAGGAACATTTCCTCATAGACTTCTATACAATCTGAGGTAATACAGAGAAGAGAAGTAGGAACATTTCCTCATAGACTTCTATACAATCTGAGGTAATAAAGAGAGAGAGAAGTAGGAACATTTCCTCATAGACTTCTCTACAATCTGAGGTAATAAAGAGAGAGAAGTAGGAACATTTCCTCATAGACTTCTCTACAATCTGAGGTAATAAAGAAGAGAGAAGTAGGAACATTTCCTCATAGACTTCTCTACAATCTGAGGTAATAAAGAGAGAGAGAAGTAGGAACATTTCCTCATAGACTTCTCTACAATCTGAGGTAATAAAGAGAGAGAGAAAGGAACATTTCCTCATTGACTTCTCTACAATCTGAGGTAATAAAGAGAGAGAGAAGTAGGAACATTTCCTCATTGACTTCTCTACATCTGAGGTAATAAGAGAGAGAGAAGTAGGAACATTTCCTCATACTTCTATACAATATGAGGTAATAAAGAGAGAGAGAAGTAGGAACATTTCCTCATTGACTTCTATACAATCTGAGGTAATACAGAGAGAGAGAAGTAGGAACATTTCCTCATAGACTTCTCTACTATCTGAGGTAATAAAGAGAGAGAGAAGTAGGAACATTTCCTCATGACTTCTACAATATGAGGTAATAAGAGAGAGAGATAGGAACATTTCCTCATAGACTTCTATACAATCTGAGGTAATACAGAGAGAGAGAAGTAGGAACATTTCCTCATAGACTTCTATACAATCTGAGGTAATAAAGAGAGAGAGAAGTAGGAACATTTCCTCATAGACTTCTCTACAATCTGAGGTAATAAAGAGAGAAGTAGGAACATTTCCTCATAGACTTCTCTACAATCTGAGGTAATAAAGAAAGAGAGAAGTAGGAACATTTCCTCATAGACTTCTCTACAATCTGAGGTAATAAAGAGAGAGAGAAGTAGGAACATTTCCTCATAGACTTCTCTACAATCTGAGGTAATAAAGAGAGAGAGAAGCAGGAACATTTCCTCATTGACTTCTCTACAATCTGCGGTAATAAAGAGAAGAGAGAAGTAGGAACATTTCCTCATAGACTTCGATACAATATGAGGTAATAAAGAGAGAGAGAAGTAGGAACATTTCCTCATTGACTTCTCTACAATCTGCGGTAATAAAGAGAGAGAGAAGTAGGAACATTTCCTCATTGACTTCTATACAATATGAGGTAATAAAGAGAGAGAAAGTAGGAACATTTCCTCATAGACTTCTATACAATCTGAGGTAATAAAGAGAGAGAGAAGTAGGAATTTTCCTCATAGACTTATACAATCTGAGGTAATAGAGAGAGAGAGAGAGAGAGAGAGAGAGAGAGAGAGTAGGAAATTTCCTCATTGACTTCTATACAATCTGAGGTAATAAGAGAGAGAGAAGTAGGAACATTTCCTCATTGACTTCTATACAATCTGAGGTAATAAAGAGAGAGAGAAGTAGGAACATTTCCTCACAGACTTCTATACAATATGAGGTAATAAAGAGAGAAGTAGGAACATGTTCTCATAGACTTCTATACAATCTGAGGTAATAAAGAGAGAGAGAAGTAGGAACATTTCCTCATTGACTTCTCTACAATCTGAGGTAATAAAGAGAGAGAAGTAGGAA
Organism: Dissostichus mawsoni; assembly: GCA_011823955.1. Taxonomy (NCBI): domain Eukaryota; kingdom Metazoa; phylum Chordata; class Actinopteri; order Perciformes; family Nototheniidae; genus Dissostichus; species Dissostichus mawsoni. The sequence continues at coordinate 418,059 of JAAKFY010000161.1, forward strand.
CATTTCCTCATTGACTTCTATACAATATGAGGTAATAAAGAGAGAGAGAAGTAGGAACATTTCCTCATAGACTTCTATACAATCTGAGGTAATAGAGAGTGAGAGAAGTAGGAACATTTCCTCATTGACTTCTATACAATATGCGGTAATAAGAGAGAGAGAGAAGTAGGAACATTTCCTCATAGACTTCTATACAATCTGAGGTAATAAAGAGAGAGAGAAGTAGGAACATTTCCTCATAGACTTCTATACAATCTGAGGTAATAAAGAGAGAGAGAAGTAGGAACATTTCCTCATAGACTTCTCTACAATCTGAGGTAATAAAGAGAGAGAGAAGTAGGAACATTTCCTCATAGACTTCTATACAATCTGAGGTAATAAAGAGAGAGAAAAGTAGGAACATTTCCTCATTGACTTCTCTACAATCTGAGGTAATAAAGAGAGAGAGAAGTAGGAACATTTCCTCATTGACTTCTATACAATATGAGGTAATAAAGAGAGAGAGAATTAGGAATATTTCCTCATAGACTTCTCTACAATCTGAGGCAATAAAGAGAGAGAGAAGTAGGGACATTTCCTCATAGACTTCTATACAATATGAGGTAATAAAGAGAGAAGTAGGAACATGTTCTCATAGACTTCTATACAATCTGAGGTAATAAAGAGAGAGAAGTAGGAACATTTCCTCATAGACTTCTCTACAATCTGAGGTAATAAAGAGAGAGAAGTAGGAACATTTCCTCATAGACTTCTCTACAATCTGAGGTAATAAAGAGAGAAGTAGGAACATTTCCTCATAGACTTCTCTACAATCTGAGGTAATAAAGAAAGAGAGAAGTAGGAATATTTCCTCATAGACTTCTCTAAATTCTGAGGTAATAAAGAGAGAGAGAAGTAGGAACATTTCCTCACAGACTTCTCTACAATCTGAGCAGTCGTGTCGGTGTACCTTGAAGGCCCCAGAAAATGTACAGTCCCAACCAAGCTCTGTTCATTTTCTTGCTCATCTCACCCGCAGATTATGACATGGAGGAACAGAACCATCAGAACCATCAGAACCATCAGAACCATCAGAACCATCAGGACTGTATGGGTGAGACTCGTTTTTCTTGAACATTTTAAACTTCAAGAAGAACTGCTCCTGATTTCTGTTTCGTGTCTCAGATCTGGACGATGATGTGGATCCTGAGACGGGAGAGCGGTCACAGAGCTGACAGATACTGCCGTGATTAAACTCCATATCATGTTCCAAACCACATCAAGGATTATCTCTGAAACAGTATGGAGCTCAAACTCTTTTTCTCTCTCAGGTTTACCACAAGGTGAGTTCCTTTCTATTTCATCCTTACTGACCGCCAGAGGCAGTGCTTAGCACTGGATATCTTCTGTCTCGCGCATGCGCAGGTCGAGTATTTATGTCAACAAAGTCACGTGTGACCACGCATGACCCGGAAAGTATAACTTCCGGTGTTGTCAACAAGTTCAGTCCTTTCTCATCTTCTCGCTGCACACGTTACTACTCTATGTGCAGAAGCCAAGCTAGCCTATTAATATTCGATTATTCAAGCTCATCGCTACCTGTAGCCTTGTGATTGTGTCGGTCGGAGCTGCTGGCTAAACGCGACTCGCCCTCCAAAGGCTGCGAGCTGTCCCCCCCCCCCCCCCCAAGGGAGGAAACCGCGGTGTTCACCGCTCATACTCTCAGAAGCCCCGGACCGGGACGCTCCTGCACGTCGGTCGGTGAGATCGCTTTCATTCATTCCGATTTGTGAGCTAATTTTTGCTATCTATACGCAAGCTTATAAATAATTGCTCCATCCCCCAGTTAGCTGAGTGCTCTCGCTCAAAGCTAACTTGCTACTGCGCTAGTGAAGAGTTTCCTCGCTCCCCTCTCACTGCATCTATAATGTTAACTGACTTGTTTTCTTACCCCAGTTAGCAGAGTGCTCACGCTCACGCTAACTACTGTTGTGCTACTCTCCCGGCTGTAACACCTGTAATAATAATAATGGGTTTCATTTATAACACACTTCATATTTGAGTTCAAATCCCGAAGTGCTACAAGCAGTGAGCATGGAACAATATAAAACAGAACACAACACGGTATCATTTAATAAAAAGCTGTAAAAACAAACAATAACAAATAAATAAAAGGGTAGTAATAAATAAAATAAAAGGTCTAGGAAAAGGCTCTATTGAACAGATGGGTTTGAGGCCTTTTTTAAAAGCATCCACGGTCTGTGGTGCTCTCATGTGTTCGGGGAGAGCGTTCCACAGACTGGGACCAGCCGAGCAGAAAGCCCGGTCTCCCATAGTACGGAGCTTGGTCCTGGGGGGTTTGAGGAGCTTGGTCCTGGGGGGTTTGAGGAGCTTGGCTTTGCTGGAGAGGGAGGTCCGCAAGGAAGTATGAGGGGTGAGGAGTTCCTTGAGGTAGGGAGGGGCAGTTCCATGGATACACTGGTGGGTGAGGAGGCTCCTCTTCAACCAGAGGATGGCCATGACCTTTGCCCCTCTTGTCTTGGCCTTGAGCATCTGAGGGAGGGCCTTTCGGAGGACCCGTGCATGAATTGCACCATCATGCCTCGTGCGGTAAGAGCTGCCAGACTGGCCGAGGGGGAGCTACTGGCTGAAGGTGGCCTTCCCCCTGCACAGTCGACTCCAGCCCAACCTACGCACCCTAGGCGTTGGGCCGTAGAGGCTGCGGGTGCTCCGCCCAAGAAGAGGACTAAGTCTGATAGGCTGTCCTCCAGGGTGGAGCTGCTAACTACTGAGCTAGCCCAGATGAAGTCACTCCTCCTGGCTCTCCATTCTGGTGCTTGTACAGAGTACGCCACTGCACCCAATCCACCCATGGCTGAGCTGGTTCCAGAGGACGACATGGTCTCGATGGCAGCTTAAGCCACTCATTTTAATGAGTATAACGAGGAGGGCCCATCCCATGCTTCTGGGCCTGGCTCCTGTCCCTCAGCTCGTGTATCCTCGGAAGGGGCAGATGACGGCTCCATGGGTGCCGTCATCTGCCGTCATCTGACTCGCCTGCAGCTGGATGTACGGCAGCCAGGAACAGCGCCTGTCAGTGCGTTCTTCAGGCGCACTCTGGCACCCGCCACCTTTACCGTTCCTCGCATTAGAGGCCTTACCGATAATGGATGTCAGCTCTCGGGCGATGTCAATGCGTGGTGCGGTTACCCGAAGTGACAGACCTAATGGTACGCTTATCTCTGCCTTAGACGCCTTACCGATAATGGACGTCCTCTCTCGGGAGATGTCAAGGAGTTGTGCGGTTACACAAAGTGACAGACCTAATCGTACACTTATATCTGCCCCAGAGTGCGCTCACAGACCCCCAAAGGACGGTCTAATGCTCTCCAGCATGTCTCGCTAATGTGTGCCCTTAGCAGGACGGAGCAGCTGACATTACAACCCAGGCATAAGTGTTTGAAAGGCGGGGGAAAAGTCTTGTAAATACCTGGAAGTCCATACCCTGTGCACACTGTTTACCCAGGATCCAAGCTCTTTTCCCCGCTTTTTAAAAGCTATCATGTGCCCTGGGAGTCCCATACCCTGTACACACATGTTTACCCAGGATCCAAGCTCTTTTCCCGGCTTTTTAATAGCTGTCATGTGACCTGTAATTCCATACCCTGTACACACATGTTTACCCAGGATCCAAGCTCTTTTCCCGGCTTTTTAGCTGTCATGTGACCTGTAATTCCCATACCCTGTACACACATGTTTACCCAGGATCCAAGCTCTTTTCCCGGCTTTTTAATAGCTGTCATGTGACCTGTAATTCCCATACCCTGTACACACATGTTTACCCAGGATCCAAGCTCTTTCCCCGCTTTTTAATAGCTGTCATGTGCCCTGGGAGTCCCATACCCTGTACACACTGTTTACCCAGGATCCAAGCTCTTTTCCCGCTTTTTAATAGCTGTCATGTGCCCTGGGAGTCCCATACCCTGTACACACTGTTTACCCAGGATCCAAGCTCTTTTCCCGGCTTTTTAATAGCTGTTATGTGCCCTGGGAGTCCCATACCCTGTACACACATGTTTACCCAGGATCCAAGCTCTTTCCCGGCTTTTTAATAGCTGTTATGTGCCCTGGGAGTCCATACCCTGTACACACTGTTTACCCAGGATCCAAGCTCTTTTCCCGGCTTTTTAATAGCTGTTATGTGCCCTGGGAGTCCCATACCCTGTACACACATGTTTACCCAGGATCCAAGCTCTTTTCCCGGCTTTTTAATAGCTGTCATGTGCCCTGTAATTCCCATACCCTGTACACACATGTTTACCCAGGATCCAAGCTCTTCTCCCGCTTTTTAATAGCTGTCATGTGCCCTGGGTCCCATACCCTGTACACACTGTTTACCCAGGATCCAAGCTATTTCCTGGCTTTTTAATAGCTGTCATGTGCCTGGGAATCCCATACCCTGTACACACTGTTTACCAGGATCCAAGCTATTTCCTGGCTTTTTAATAGCTGTCATGTGCCCTGGGAGTTCCATACCCTGTACACACTCTTTACCCAGGATCCAAGCTCTTCTCCCGGCTTTTTAATAGCTGTCATGTGCCCTGTAATTCCCATACCCTGTACACACTGTTTACCCAGGATCCAAGCTATTTTCCTGGCTTTTTAATAGCTGTCATGTTCCCTGGAAGTCCCATACTAATTAAATGTATTTGTATGATATATTTCTGGGGTAGGAAAGTGACATTTCTGGGTGATTCTGTCAGTTTATGGAGCTTAGCCCACACATCCTGGAGGTTCCAGGCCGAATTTGGGTGTTCATAGGCTGCCTGCCATGGGCCCCCACCCGTGGAAAGAAGAAAAAAGTGAAGAAAATGGTTAATTATATCTTAAAATAATCAAAAATGAAGTTTTGAAAAAAGTCTGAAAAAACGACTAAGTGCCAACGGAGAAGGGGAAATTAAAAGCTCAACCCTTCGGCGCTTCGGGCCGTTTTTTCCCCTTCTCCGTTGCAAGTTGCAACGGAGAAGCGGAAAAGGGTCCGGGCTTCATTTCCCCTTTCCCGTCGAAAAAATTCATCCATACATTTCAGACTACCTCCGCACGAAATCAGAAACCCGTTTTTGGTCATACTCTGAAAAAAAACGGCTGTCTGCAAACGCGGAGGTGAAGTGTCCGCTCACCATGCACTATGGGTCAGCCTTATTTTGTGCCTCAAGACCCCCCCAGCCTGGTTCTCACAAAAGTTGACTCTGACAAATGTGCCTCTGGAGGAATGTAAGGGGAGTTGCCAGGGGACTCTATCCGCGTTATGAGGCACTATTTTCGGACACTTTTTTACATTTTCACCCCTTGCCTGGTTCTCAAAAAAGTTTCTCTGACAAATGTGACTCTGGAGGAATGTCAGGGGAGTTGACAGGGGACTCTACCCGCCTCATGAGGCACTATTTTCGGACACTTTTTTACATTTTCACCCCTTGAGCCTGGTTCTCAAAAAAGTTTTCTTTGACAAATGTGACTCTGGAGGAATGAGAGGGGAGTTGACAGGGGACTCTACCCGAAGTTCTGGAGGGTGTGAATGTCTGGGTTTAGTTCGAGGGGGAGTGCTTAAGTGCGGGTCCCCGGGCACTCACGGTGGGCAAGGTTATGGAAGTACACATGATTGGGACACATGCTGGAGGTCATTACCCCGTCCTTTGGTGGTCTGTGAGCCGCCAAAGAGAGGTGATTTTCCCGGTCTCTCTCCTGGAGGTGTGAAATAAACTAAGTGCACACGTTAGGGAGACGTGCTGGGGGTCATTAGCCCGTCCTTTGGTGGTCTGTGAGCCGCCAAAGAGAGGTGATTTTCCCGTTCTCTCTCCTGGAGGTGTGAAATAAACTAAGTGCACACGTTAGGGAGACGTGCTGGGGGTCAGCAGCCAGAGAGCAGGACCACGCAGCCGCTGCCTGTTCAACCCAGGAAAAGAGAGCTTGGATCCTGGGTAAACATGTGTGTACATGGGTATGGGACTCCCAGGGCACATGACAGCTATTAAAAAGCGGGGAGAAGAGCTTGGATCCTGGGTAAACATGTGTGTACAGGGTGTGGGACTCCCAGGGCACATGACAGCTATTAAAAAGCCAGGGAAATAGCTTGGATCCTGGTTAAAATAGAGGCAGAGTGAACCCAGAGAGCAGGACCACGCAGCAGCCTTTTCAACCCAGGAAAATGGTATGAAAGGTGGGGAAAAGTGTTCATGCAGCCCCCTAACAACGGTAATAATGATTAAAAACCATTTCTAGGGCAGGGTGTATTTTAAAAGTGAAAAGAAAACTATTTTAAACCGGTTAAAAAGCACAAAGTGATTTAAGTGCAGTTCCCATGTTTCCCCACAGGAGGGCTCTTCACCCTGCATGAGCACAGTGCATTAACAGTAAAACATGCAATAAAAAAAGGCAAATCGATGAATTTAAGGTGCAGGGAGGCTCCGCACCAGACACAGGTACATTCCCAAGTCCCCACAATAGTGACAACGGTGATTTAAACTAGTTTCTGCGGCGAAAAGAGTGCTAAAAGTCGGATAAAACTCTGCTAAAACTCTGATAACGGTGTGGTAAAAGTCTGATTGTTTCAGAGACCCATAGTGATGATACAATAAACCATTTACATCTAAAAGTATCCATTAAAATGCATTTGCAGGGGGAACAGTGCAGAGAGAAGCCTGGAAATGCCTCTCCAGCACCACAGAGAGCTCCCAGGTGCTGAAGAGGGGGAGACAGGCGCCTGCCTTTTCAACCCAGGGAAAGGGTTTGAAAGGTGGGGGAAAGTGTTTTAAAGGTGGGGGAAAGTGTTGTAAATAGAGGCAGAGTGAACCCAGAGAGCAGGACCACGCAGCCACTGCCTGTTCAACCCAGGAAAAGAGAGCTTGGATCCTGGGTAAACAGTGTGCACAGGGTATGGGACTCCCAGGGCACATGACAGCTATTAAAAAGCGGGGAGAAGAGCTTGGATCCTGGGTAAAATAGAGGCAGAGTGAACCCAGAGAGCAGGACCACGCAGCCACTGCCTGTTCAACCCAGGAAAGAGAGCTTGGATCCTGGGTAAACAGTGTGCACAGGGTATGGGACTCCCAGGGCACATAACAGCTATTAAAAAGCCAGGAAAATAGCTTGGATCCTGGTTAAAATAGAGGCAGAGTGAACCCAGAGAGCAGGCCGGCACAGCTGCCTTTTCAACCCAGGAATAAGTGTTCTAAAGGCGGGGTAAAGTTGTTTGAAATAGACACCTGGGTATACAGTGTTGAAATAGTCTGATACCTCCATGGTGTCTCACTGCCCTATACAAGCCAGGGAAGGTGCTTGAATCCTGGGGAAATATTTTTGAATTGTTTAAGTGTTTTTAAATGTATGGAACAGTGTTTTGTCACTTTCAAAACTCTCCCGTCACTGGCCGGATAAATGGGGTCGATTTTATATTCCATCTGACCGTTAATATTCCAGTGAGACGAAGTACGTCTGATGGCCGGAGAGATCCCATGTTAATTTCGTCCAGAAACGAGAGTATTCCCTTGCTCCCTCTGAGGGAGTTACATGCATACTGGAGGGACACTAAGGCTCTTTCCCGTCTTACGTCCGATGGCCGAGCCCTGGCAGCCATGCAGGATGCGGTAAGATTTGGCCTTGACCACATGCCGGCTGTTGAGCCTACCATTGTTTCCCTAATAGTTTCCCCTGACGAAGCTCTGAGGTCGGATGCCAGGTGCCCTCGACCCCAATGTCGTGTCACTGATGACCTGCTCACTAAGGCTTATGATACAACGGCACACATGGGCTGTATAGGCAATTCCCTCTCTCACTCTTGCTCGCCCTCTCAGCTTCCCTACAGCAGGATGCTCTCAGCGCTCCCTCCACCAGCCTCAGTGACGCCTCATTACAAGCGTTCGCTCTGATGTCTAGAGGACTTAGGCGCCTGATGTCCACTCTCGTCCAGACTCGTCGCCAGGTTTGGCTGGCACAGTCACCCTTGTCAGAGGCATGTAGGAGGACCCTACGTACTGTCCCAGTGGAGCCAGGGGAGCTGTTCGGGTCAGCTGCCTTACAGGTGCACGAACGGACTGTCCAAGCTAGTCAGACCAGGCAACAGTTCTCAGCTCTTTGCAGAAACATGCCCCCCCCCGGTAGGCCTAGAGGTTCCGCGTCTGCCTCCCGAGGCCGCTCCCATCCACCGGCTCACCCCGGTGCCCACCATGGGCCTCAGCGTCCAATGAGGAGGCCGGCCCGCTACCAGCGCGGTCCTGCTAACTCGCCCCCCAGGCATCCTCAGCCTTCGGTGCCTAACCGTCGCCCCCCAGAGCCTCCAGAGGCCGGGGGGCAAGGTACTGAGGTTGTCGGTTATTTCTCCCAGCAGCAGCTCGACTACTGGGTAGCTCAAGCTTCAGACCCCTGGGTGGTTTCCACCTTAACCCAAGGGTACAAGCTTCAGTTCCGACGCCGGCCCTCAGCCTTCAGCCGGGTCAAAATGACCACCATAAGCGACCCGGAAAAAGAATTTGCCCTAAACCAGGAGCTGCCAGTCCTCCTTGCCATGGGTGCAATCGAGCCTGTGGACCCCATCTCACAGCCCGGGTTAGGCTTCTACTCAACCTACTTCCTGGTAAGGAAGAAAGGCGGTGGACTTCGCCCAATCCTGGATCTGAGGGGACTCAACAAGTTCCTAAAGATCTTACCCTTTAATATGCTGAGCACAGCGGACGGTCTTCGTACCGTTGCCAGTGGGGAATTGTTCACGTCCGTCGACTTGAAAGATGCTTACTTTCATGTGCCTATTGTGCCTCATCACAGGCAGTTTCTTCGCTTTGCCTTCAGAGGCTGTCATTTCCAGTTCAGGGTGCTCCCATTTGGACTCTCCCTCTCCCCACGGGTGTTCACCAGGTGTGTCGCTGCAGCCCTCTCGCCCCTGCAGTCTCAGGGTATGAAGATTCTACCATACTTAGACGACTGGTTGATTTGTGCACTATCCCGGTTGCAGTCGACCCGGGACACGGCTCTCCTTCTCTCTCATGTCGCCCGGGTAGGCCTCAAGGTGAACTTGGAGAAGAGTTGTCTGAACCCCTCTCAGAGCCCAACCTTCATTGGTGTGGCTCTGGACACAGTCACTATGCGGGCCTGTCCATCTGCTCAGCGCCTGGACGACATCCTCCAGCTTCTTCCCCTCAGGTCTCTGGCATACATTCTCTTCCTCCGCCTCTTGGGCAAGCTGACAGCTGCGCCCCCTGCAGAGATGGCTGAACAGCCTCCACTTGGACCGCAAGTTGCACAGGCACAGAAAAATCAGGGTGTCACAACAGTGCCTCTCCACTCTATCCCCATGGAGGGAGAGGTCATATATGTCAAGGGGCGTGGTCATGGGCTCCGTTCCTTTCCACAGAGAGACCGTTACGACGGATGCCAGCCTCTCGGGATGGGGTGCGGTGTGGCAGAACAGGACAGCTCGGGGGCAGTGGTCTGTTCAGGACTGCATACATCACATCAACGTGCTAGAGCTAGAGCTGTGCACCTTGCGATCAGGCACTTCCTGCCATACCTGAGGGGGAAGCATATGCTTGTCCGATCGGACAACACCACAACAGTGTTTCAATATAAACCACCAGGGGGGCACAAAATCTGTACGCCCCTTGCCTGGCCAGCCTACGGGCAATGCATCCACTCCTCTAACGACATTACTTCAGTGTGTGAGCTAATGATGTTAGAGGAGTTTAAAAACTGTGTACCCGAGCGTACGGTAGTCTATCTGAACGAGCAAAAAGTGACTACCCTTCAGCAGGCTGCCACTCTGGCAGACGAGTTTGCACTGATACACAAGAGCGGTTTTTTCCGGCGTGATCCTCCTCAGCGAGACACTTATCGTAGAGCTCCTGACACTTACGTTCCCTGTGCCAGTGTTCCAGTGTTAGATCCCAGGCTAAACAGATCTTGTTTTTTTGTCATGACCCAGGTCATTTGATAGCAGACTATGCAGGTTGGAAGCGAGAGCGGGCAGCAGGTGGCAAGCACCCAAAAGGGGTGGGCTTGATTAAACAGTGTGTCCTAGTGGTCAGGCCACTGTTAAAACGGGGCCTGATGAGTGTTTTAAGCCGTTCATCTCTACTGCTTTTGTCTCTCTGTCAGGAAAGGTGGAGGACCAGCGGCAGGTCACGGTGTTGCGAGACAGTGGTGGCTCACAGTCATTCATCCTTGCCAGTGCCCTGCCCTTGAGTGCTGAGTCTGCCTGTGATGCAAATATGGTGGTAAGAGGTATTGAAATGGGTTTTGTGCCCGCACCTCTTCACAATATCCATGTCCAGTCTAAACTGGCTACTGGTTTATTTCCAGTTGCTGTGCTCCCCAAATTTCCTGGCAGTTTCCCCTAGCCCAATCTAGGGGTACCAAGGGGAGTAACAAAACACAAGATGACCAGGCACGAGAAAAAAGAGAGGAAACCAATCTATGGAGTCACGAGCAGGTCTTTTAATAGACAAGAAAGTAACACGGGCTCACCAGCCAACTTGCACAGTAAAATAAGGTACCGATATCAAGGAGCACATCTCCTATCAATCGACCAAGAAACACCGGGTTGTACATATGCAGCCAGAGGAGAAAAAGGAGAGTGACTGCAGCCTTCCTCAGGTCCTATATGGAGGCCCTGATTGGGGATTGGGAGCACCTGGGGAGAGGCTGCACCTGGGGACAATCAGGCTGCACCTGGGGATAATCAGATGGAGAGAGAGAAAGACACACACACAAACACTACGGCACGTAACACCCCCCCCATAAAACCAAACAAGTGTTTGGCCACAGTTACCAAAACACCCACACTATTGGATATGAATCTTGGGATCTCACCCACGGGACAGTACCGGCCACCACATTATTCGCTCCCTTCTTGTACTTGATGACGATGTTGTAGTCTTGTGCCAGCAGGGCCCAGCGCATCAACCGCTGGTTGTGGTTGAACATCTGGGACAAAAATACGAGTGGGTTGTGGTCGGTGTACACCACCACTGGCGTTGAACTGGACCCAACATACACTTCAAAATGCTGCAGGGCAAGGAGCATGGCCAGAGTTTCCTTCTCAATGGTGGAATAATTCAGCTGATGTCGCTTGAACTTGGTCGAGAAGTAGCACACCGGATGGCACACCCCCATCACCTTCCTGCAGCAGAACAGCACCAGCCCCAGAACCACTAGCATCCAACTCTAGTTTGAAGGGAAGGGTGAAGTTAGGCGCACACAACACTGGAGCACTACAGAGGAGAGACTTGGCAGAGCTAAAGGAGCGGCAACACTCATCAGTCCATACAAATGGAACATTAGGGCTACACAGTTGGGTTAGCGGTGCCACAACTACCGAAAAGTTCTTGCAAAAACATCGGTAGTACCCAGCCATACCGAGGAACCGCCGGAGTTCAAGTCGGGTGGCTGGAGCTGGGTATGAAAGGATGGCTTCCACTTTAGCATCCACGTCGCCGACTTCCTCTCCCGTCACAAGCCTCCACCGGGGGAGTGGCGGCTTCATCCAGAGGTGGTGCACAGCATCTGGGGTCTCTTCGGCAGGGCAGAGGTAGATCTCTTTGCCTCGAGGATGTCGACCCACTGCCCCCTATGGTTCTCCTTGACGGAGAAGACCAGCCCTTTGGGTCAGGACGCCCCGGCTCATTCATGGCCAAGGTGTCTTCTCTATGCCTATCCACCCCTTCCTCTGATCCTACCAACACTCCTCAGAGTGCTTCATCAGGGCCACAGGCTTCTTCTGGTGGCCCCCTTCTGGCCAGCCAGGACTTGGTTCTCCCTGCTGTACAGACTCTGTTGCAGGACGCCTTGGCGTCTCCCCAACAGGAAGGACCTCTTGTCTCAGCTGGAGGGTCGGATGTGGCACCCCGACCCCTGCCGCCTCCAGCTGTGGGTCTGGCCACTGGAGGGCCCGACCCGCTGCTGAGCGACTGCATAGAGCCTGTCAACAGGACTATTCTCAATGCCAGGTCATCATCTACTCGTATGCAGTACGAAAACAGGTGGAAACTATTTTCCGACTGGTGCCAAGGGCGAAATGAGGACCCGTGTCTGAGGTGGAACTCAGATGGCTCAGGTGTCACTTTATGGCCGAATACAGCGTTCCTCCCTAAGGTGCTGGCACGTTCTCATTTCAATCGGCCTATCCAGCTTGCACAGTTTGACCCCCCATAAGGGAGGTCAAGACTCTTATGCCCGGTGCGGGCCCTTAGAGCTTATGTCCAGACTACCGCAGGCATACGGCACTCCGAACAGCTCTTTCTCTGTTACGGTGGTTCTAAAAAAGGGCTGTGCGCTCTCAAAGCAGCGCTTGTCCCACTAGATCGTAGACGTCATTGCCCAGGCATACAAGGTGAATGACCGTCCCTTGCCACCCAGAGTAAAGTGCCACTCTACCAGTGTCTCCACATCATGGGTGACCTTGAGAGGTGTGCCCCTGGAGGACATATGTGCCGCGGCCACATGGGCATCCCCGAGCACATTAACCAGATACTACAGAGTGAATGTTGCCGCCCCTCACCCGTTGGGTGTGGTCCTCCTGCAGAGTCCACCTAGGCCAGGCTTCCTCGTGACTCTGTTGATATAAGTCATCCAGTGCTAAGCACCGCCTCTGGCGGTCAGTAAGGATTCATAGAACCATAGTTACATACGTAACTTTCGTTTGATTTCCTCCTTCTTCACACATACTCTCTCCAGTTCAGGTTAGCTCTGAGTGTTAGCATGCTAATGTAAACACAGACCATATTACTTCCAGAACACGTCTCATTGTTTCTGACAGCAACGTTTCTGATTGGCCCGTGGGTGTAAAGCCCGCCCACATTTTAGTAATGTCGTCATGACGCAGCAAATCTGGATCAGCTCTGTTTTTAGAGATGTGGGTACGGAGGAAAAGAGAGAGGGTTTGATTTCCTGACACATGGGGGACACACCGAGGACACATGGTGATGTAGAAAAGACATCACTTTGTGAGTCTCCTGACACACCGGGGACACATGGTGATGTAGAGAAGATCACTTTGTGAGTCTCCTGACACACCGGGGACACATGGTGATGTAGAGAAGACATCACTTTGTGAGTCTCCTGACACACCGGGGACACATGGTGATGTAGAGAAGACATCACTTTGTGAGTCTCCTGACACACCGGGGACACATGGTGATGGAGAGAAGACATCACTTTGTGAGTCTCCTGACACACCGAGGACACACCGGGGACACATGGTGATGGAGAGAAGACATCACTTTGTGAGTCTCCTGACACACAGAGGACACACGGTGATGGAGAGAAGACATCACTTTGTGAGTCTCCTGACACACCGAGGACACATGGTGATGGAGAGAAGACATCACTTTGTGAGTCTCCTGACACACCGAGGACACACCGGGGACACATGGTGATGGAGAGAAGACATCACTTTGTGAGTCTCCTGACACACCGAGGACACACGGTGATGTAGAGAAGACATCACTTTGTGAGTCTCCTGACACACCGGGGACACATGGTGATGTAGAGAAGACATCACTTTGTGAGTCTCCTGACACACCGGGGACACATGGTGATGGAGAGACATCACTTTGTGAGTCTCCTGACACACCGAGGACACACCGGGGACACATGGTGATGGAGAGAAGACATCACTTTGTGAGTCTCCTGACACACCGAGGACACACCGGGGACACATGGTGATGTAGAGAAGACATCACTTTGTGAGTCTCCTGACACACCGAGGACACATGGTGATGGAGAGAAGACATCACTTTGTGAGTCTCCTGACACACCGAGGACACACCGGGGACACATGGTGATGGAGAGAAGACATCACTTTGTGAGTCTCCTGACACACAGAGGACACACGGTGATGGAGAGAAGACATCACTTTGTGAGTCTCCTGACACACCGAGGACACACGGTGATGGAGAGAAGACATCACTTTGTGAGTCTCCTGACACACCGAGGACACATGGTGATGGAGAGAAGACATCACTTTGTGAGTCTCCTGACACACCGAGGACACACGGTGATGTAGAGAAGACATCACTTTGTGAGTCTCCTGACACACCGGGGACACATGGTGATGTAGAGAAGACATCACTTTGTGAGTCTCCTGACACACCGGGGACACACCGGGGACACACCGGGGACACACGGTGATGGAGAGAAGACATCAGAGAGTGCATTTTGTTTGATAGGAGAGCTTTCAAACCAAACGCCTGAACCTCGTTCATTGTGGCTCAAACAGACCAACTCTTCTCTAAACAGGACGATACGTTTCCCACGATAACAATAACATGGAAAAATGAATAATAATAATAAATCCACACTTTGATGAAAAAAAACATGTTTTATTTTAAAAGAAATTTTACAAAAACATTAAATAATCTGATATTTTCATATTTACACGAAACACATCTTTGAATCCCTTCACAACAAAAGTCCTGCAAATGTCAAACAAGCTTCGGCTCTTCTGATTGGCTGTCATCCCCGTCTGCTTCCTCATTGGCTGCTGCCGGCTCAGGGGGTGGAGCCTCGTCCTCGGTCTGCCGGGCCGTCCGAAACAAACGCATCAAATCCCGAAACCGCCGCGACACCTGGAGACACGAAAAGAGTTACTCACACTGTCGACCAATCACAGCACAGACAGAAAACAGAACAGCCAATCACCTCGCTCGGAGACTTGTTGCCAAGCAGAGAAGAGACGGCCTGAAAAGTGCTCTGATTGGCTCCTTCCTGCTGACACGTCGTCAAAATGACCCGGTCTGCCTCTCTGAAAAACAACAGCCATCGAGAACGCTTTTATTATATTGTTGTTATTGTTGTTATTGTAGTTGTTGTTGTTGTTATTATTACCTGGTCCACAGGATGACCTTCTCTCCGCTCGCTGTCAGAGAAATGTTCTTGGCAGGCTGGTTAGAGGAGGTGAGGGAGGGGGATAATGGCTGGTTAGAGGAGGGGGATAATGGCTGGTTAGAGGAGGTGAGGGAGGGGGATAATGGCTGGTTAGAGGAGGGGGATAATGGCTGGTTAGAGGAGGTGAGGGAGGGGGATAATGGCTGGTTAGAGGAGGGGGATAATGGCTGGTTAGAGGAGGTGAGGGAGGGGGATAATGGCTGGTTAGAGGAGGGGGATAATGGCTGGTTAGAGGAGGGGGATAATGGCTGGTTAGAGGAGGTGAGGGAGGGGGATAATGGCTGGTTAGAGGAGGGGAGGGAGGGGGATAACGGCTGGTCAGAGGAGGTGAGGGAGGGGGATAATAGCTGGTTAGAGGAGGTGAGGGAGGGGGATAATGGTTGGTTAGAGGAGGTGAGGGAGGGGGATAATGGTTGGTTAGAGGGGGTGGGGAGGGGGATAATGGCTGGTTAGAGGGGGTGAGGGAGGGGGATAATGGCTGGTTAGAGGAGGTGAGGGAGGGGGATAATGGCTGGTTAGAGGAGGGGGATAATGGCTGGTTAGAGGAGGTGAGGGAGGGGGATAATGGCTGGTTAGAGGAGGGGAGGGAGGGGGATAACGGCTGGTCAGAGGAGGTGAGGGAGGGGGATAATGGCTGGTTAGAGGAGGGGAATAATGGCTGGTCAGAGGAGGTGAGGGAGGGAGATAATGGCTGGTTAGAGGAGGTGAGGGAGGGGGATAATGGCTGGTCAGAGGAGGTGAGGGAGGGGGATAATGGCTGGTCAGAGGAGGTGAGGGAGGGGGATAATGGCTGGTTAGAGGAGGTGAGGGAGGGGGATAAAGAGGGGGAGATAACAGGTGAGCCCCCCCCACCTCCTCCATCCTGCTCCTCTTCACCGTTGGACTGGACTCCTCACTGGTCTTCCTCTCCTCCTCTTCTTCTTCTTCTTCTTCTTCTTCTTCTTCTTCTTCTTCTTCTTCTTCTTCCTCATCCTCCAGCTCCTCCTCTTCCTCGTCCTCCTCTTCCTCCTTCTCATCAATCAGAGGGAATGAGCCTTCCCATGATGCACTGCTGTGACCTGAGGACGAGACAGGACAGTTATGAGACATTGGTGGTACGTCCTCTACTGACCCAGAACCCTCAGGGTCCAGTTCCCAACATGTCCCCCCAGCACAGGTCCAGTTCCCAACATGTCCCCCCAGCAAAGGTTCAGTTCCCAACATGTCCCCCCAGCACAGGTTCAGTTCCCAACATGTCCCCCCAGCACAGGTCAGTTCCCAACATGTCCCCCCAGCACAGGTCCAGTTCCGACATGTCCCCCAACACAGTCCAGTTCCCAACGTGTCCCCCCAGCACAGGTCCAGTTCCCAACATGTCCCCCGACCACAGGTCCAGTTCCCAACATGTCCCCCCAACACAGGTCCAGTTCCCAACATGTCCCCCCAGCACAGGTCCAGTTCCCAACATGTCCCCCCACACAGGTCCAGTTCCCAACATGTCCCCCCACACAGGTCCAGTTCCCAACATGTCCCCTCACACAGGTGCAGTTCCGAACATGTCCCCCCAACACAGGTGCAGTTCCGAACATGTCCCCCAACACAGGTCCAGTTCCAACATGTCCCCTCAACACAGGTGCAGTTCCGAACATGTCCCCCCAACACAGGTCCAGTTCCCAACATGTGCCCTCAACACAGGTCCAGTTCCCAACATGTCCCCCCAGCACAGGTCCAGTTGAACACAGTTACCTGGTGGCGGGCTGTCGTCCCCCTTCAGATCCTTATCACCTGGATGGAGGTGGGCGGGGCTTATCTGAGCGTACAGAGGGTCCAGCCTCTTCATCGCTCGGGACACGCCCCCTGGTGCCTTGTTGCCGTGGCAATGCAAGCATCCTTTCCTGTGGTGTCTGCGTTATCTGACCAATCACAGTCCTGGAACATCAGAGTTATTTTAACTTTGGTTAGTGACTAGACTCTGGTTGCTATGAGCAGAGCGTATTAGCTTGCGTGTATTAAATGATATTAACTGATTGAGTTATTACTTAGTAGAGACATTATTGGGATGAGTGAAGTTAGTGGGTTTATGTCCAGAGGGGCCTCATCACTGAAGCTAGCCTCAATGTTCACACCTTGTAGTTCTGTGGGCGTCCATCTTCCTCCTCTGGCGCCGGCTCGTCATTGGCTGGATCTTAAGCCCCTCCTCTTCCTCTTCCAGCTCCGGGAGCGTCACTTCCTCAAAGCCGCTGCTGGCCCCGCCTCCAAACAAGATGCCGACGCCCTCTCCACAGTCTGGCCCGCCCCCTCCTTCCTCCGGCCAATGAGCTTCCTCAAACTGTCCCGGGCGTGCTGGAGGGGGACGGAGCTCGTCGAAAAATACCCAGAATTCAGCTTGGAGATGGGTGTGGCCTTTCAGCAGCGCAGCCATCTGAGCCTTCAGCTGGAAAACAAATAAAGATGATGAGCTTTTGAGTGTTGGGTGGTGTAGAGCTAGTGTTGGGTGGTGTAGAGCTGGGTGGTGTAGAGCTAGTGTTGGGTGTGTAGAGCTAGTGTTGGGTGGTGTAGAGCTGGGTGGTGTAGAGCTGGGTGGTGTAGAGCTGGGTGGTGTAGAGCTAGTGTTGGGTGGTGTAGAGCTGGGTGGTGTAGAGCTAGTGTTGGGTGGTGTAGAGCTAGTGTTGGGTGGTGTAGAGCTGGGTGGTGTAGAGCTAGTGTTGGGTGGTGTAGAGCTAGTGCTGGGTGGTGTAGAGCTGGGTGGTGTAGAGCTGGGTGGTGTAGAGTTGGGTGGTGTAGAGCTAGTGCTGGGTGGTGTAGAGCTAGTGTTGGGTGGTATAGAGCTAGTGTTGGGTGGTATAGAGCTAGTGTTGGGTGGTGTAGAGCTAGTGTTGGGTGGTGTAGAGCTGGGTGGTGTAGAGCTGGGTGGTGTAGAGCTAGTGCTGGGTGGTGTAGAGCTGGGTGGTGTAGAGCTGGGTGGTGTAGAGCTGGGTGGTGTAGAGCTAGTGCTGGGTGGTGTAGAGCTGGGTGGTGTAGAGCTAGTGCTGGGTGGTGTAGAGCTGGGTGGTGTAGAGCTGGGTGGTGTAGAGCTGGTGGTGTAGAGCTGGGTGGTGTAGAGCTAGTGCTGGGTGGTGTAGAGCTGGGTGGTGTAGAGCTGGGTGGTGTAGAGCTGGGTGGTGTAGAGCTAGTGCTGGGTGGTGTAGAGCTAGTGTTGGGTGGTGTAGAGCTGGTGTTGGGTGGTGTAGAGCTGGTTGGTGTAGAGCTAGTGTTGGGTGGTGTAGAGCTGGGTGGTGTAGAGCTGGTGTTGGGTGGTGTAGAGCTGGGTGGTGTAGAGCTGGGTGGTGTAGAGCTGGGTGGTGTAGAGCTGGGTGGTGTAGAGTTGGGTGTGTAGAGCTAGTGTTGGGTGGTGTAGAGCTAGTGTTGGGTGGTGTAGAGCTGGGTGGTGTAGAGCTAGTGCTGGGTGGTGTAGAGCTAGTGTTGGGTGGTGTAGAGCTAGTGTTGGGTGGTGTAGAGCTAGTGCTGGGTGGTGTAGAGCTGGGTGGTGTAGAGCTAGTGCTGGGTGGTGTAGAGCTAGTGCTGGGTGGTGTAGAGCTAGTGCTGGTGGTGTAGAGCTGGGTGGTGTAGAGTTGGGTGGTGTAGAGCTAGTGCTGGGTGGTGTAGAGCTAGTGTTGGGTGGTGTAGAGCTAGTGTTGGGTGGTGTAGAGCTGGGTGGTGTAGAGCTAGTGCTGGGTGGTGTAGAGCTGGGTGGTGTAGAGCTAGTGCTGGGTGGTGTAGAGCTAGTGTTGGGTGGTGTAGAGCTAGTGTTGGGTGGTGTAGAGCTGGGTGGTGTAGAGCTAGTGTTGGGTGGTGTAGAGCTAGTGTTGGGTGGTGTAGAGCTGGGTGGTGTAGAGCTAGTGCTGGGTGGTGTAGAGCTGGGTGGTGTAGAGCTGGGTGGTGTAGAGCTGGGTGGTGTAGAGCTAGTGCTGGGTGGTGTAGAGCTAGTGTTGGGTGGTGTAGAGCTAGTGTTGGGTGGTGTAGAGCTAGTGTTGGGTGGTGTAGAGCTAGTGTTGGGTGGTGTAGAGCTAGTGTTGGGTGGTGTAGAGCTAGTGTTGGGTGGTGTAGAGCTAGTGTTGGGTGGTGTAGAGCTAGTGTTGGGTGGTGTAGAGCTAGTGCTGGGTGGTGTAGAGCTAGTGCTGGGTGGTGTAGAGCTAGTGTTGGGTGGTGTAGAGCTAGTGTTGGGTGGTGTAGAGCTAGTGTTGGGTGGTGTAGAGCTGGGTGGTGTAGAGCTAGTGCTGGGTGGTGTAGAGCTAGTGTTGGGTGGTGTAGAGCTAGTGTTGGGTGGTGTAGAGCTGGGTGGTGTAGAGCTGGGTGGTGTAGAGCTGGGTGGTGTAGAGCTGGGTGGTGTAGAGCTGGGTGGTGTAGAGCTAGTGCTGGGTGGTGTAGAGCTGGGTTGTGTAGAGCTAGTGCTGGGTGGTGTAGAGCTGGGTGGTGTAGAGCTGGGTGGTGTAGAGCTGGGTGGTGTAGAGCTGGGTGGTGTAGAGCTGGGTGGTGTAGAGCTAGTGCTGGTGGTGTAGAGCTGGTGTTGGGTGGTGTAGAGCTGGTTGGTGTAGAGCTAGTGTTGGGTGGTGTAGAGCTGGGTGGTGTAGAGCTGGGTGGTGTAGAGCTGGGTGGTGTAGAGCTGGGTGGTGTAGAGCTGGTTGGTGTAGAGCTAGTGTTGGGTGGTGTAGAGCTGGGTGGTGTAGAGCTGGTGTTGGGTGGTGTAGAGCTGGGTGGTGTAGAGCTAGTGTTGGGTGGTTTAGAGCTAGTGTTGGGTGGTGTAGAGCTAGTGTTGGGTGGTTTAGAGCTAGTGTTGGGTGGTGTAGAGCTAGTGTTGGGTGGTGTAGAGCTGGGTGGTGTAGAGCTAGTGTTGGGTGGTTTAGAGCTAGTGTTGGGTGGTGTAGAGCTGGGTGGTGTAGAGCTGGGTGGTGTAGAGCTAGTGCTGGGTGGTGTAGAGCTGGGTGGTGTAGAGCTAGTGCTGGGTGGTGTAGAGCTGGGTGGTGTAGAGCTGGGTGGTGTAGAGCTGGGTGGTGTAGAGCTGGGTGGTGTAGAGCTAGTGCTGGGTGGTGTAGAGCTGGGTGGTGTAGAGCTGGGTGTGTAGAGCTGGGTGGTGTAGAGCTAGTGCTGGGTGGTGTAGAGCTAGTGTTGGGTGGTGTAGAGCTGGTGTTGGGTGGTGTAGAGCTGGGTGGTGTAGAGCTAGTGCTGGGTGGTGTAGAGCTAGTGTTGGGTGGTGTAGAGCTGGTGTTGGGTGGTGTAGAGCTGGTTGGTGTAGAGCTAGTGTTGGGTGGTGTAGAGCTGGGTGGTGTAGAGCTGGTGTTGGGTGGTGTAGAGCTGGGTGTGTTGTAGAGCTGGGTGGTGTAGAGCTGGGTGGTGTAGAGTTGGTGTGTAGAGCTAGTGCGGTGGTGTAGAGCTAGTGTTGGGTGGTGTAGAGCTAGTGTTGGGTGTGTAGAGCTGGGGGTGTAGAGCTAGTGCTGGGTGGTGTAGAGCTGGGTGGTGTAGAGCTGGGTGGTGTAGAGCTAGTGCTGGGTGGTGTAGAGCTGGGTTGTGTAGAGCTAGTGCTGGGTGGTGTAGAGCTGGGTGGTGTAGAGCTGGGTGGTGTAGAGCTGGGTGGTGTAGAGCTGGGTGGTGTAGAGCTGGGTGGTGTAGAGGGGTGGTGTAGAGCTAGTGTTGGGTGGTGTAGAGCTGGTGTTGGGTGGTGTAGAGCTGGTTGGTGTAGAGCTAGTGTGGGTGGTGTAGAGCTGGGTGGTGTAGAGCTGGGTGGTGTAGAGCTGGGTGGTGTAGAGCTGGGTGGTGTAGAGCTGGGTGGTGTAGAGCTGGTTGGTGTAGAGCTAGTGTTGGGTGGTGTAGAGCTGGGTGGTGTAGAGCTGGTGTTGGGTGGTGTAGAGCTGGGTGGTGTAGAGCTAGTGTTGGGTGGTTTAGAGCTAGTGTTGGGTGGTGTAGAGCTGGGTGGTGTAGCTGGGTGGTGTAGAGTTGGGTGGTGTAGAGCTGGGTGGTGTAGAGCTAGTGTTGGGTGGTTTAGAGCTAGTGTTGGGTGGTGTAGAGCTGGGTGGTGTAGAGCTAGTGTTGGGTGGTTTAGAGCTAGTGTTGGGTGGTGTAGAGCTGGGTGGTGTAGAGCTGGGTGGTGTAGAGTGGGTGGTGTAGAGCTGGGTGGTGTAGAGCTGGTGTTGGGTGGTGTAGAGCTAGTGTTGGGTGGTTAGAGCTAGGTTGGGTGGTGTAGAGCTGGGTGGTGTAGAGTGGGTGGTGTAGAGTTGGGTGGTGTAGAGCTAGTGCTGGGTGGTGTAGAGCTAGTGTTGGGTGGGTAGAGCTAGTGCGGGTAGTGTAGAGCTAGTGTTGGGTGGTGTAGAGCTGGGTGGTGTAGAGCTAGTGTTGGGTGGTGCTAGAGCTGGGTGGTGTAGAGCTAGTGTTGGGTGGTGTAGAGCTGGGTGGTGTAGAGCTAGTGCTGGGTGGTGTAGAGCTAGAGCTGGGTGGTGTAGAGCTAGAGCTGGGTGGTGTAGAGCTAGAGCTGGGTGGTGTAGAGCTAGAGCTGGGTGGTGTAGAGCTAGTGCTGGGTAGTGTAGAGCTAGTGTGGGTGGTGTAGAGCTAGTGCTGGGTGGGTGTAGAGCTAGTGCTGGGTGGTGTAGAGCTGGGTGGTGTAGAGCTGGGTGGTGTAGAGCTAGTGTTGGGTGGTGTAGAGCTAGTGTTGGTGGTAGAGCTAGTGGGTGGTGTAGAGCTGGGTGGTGTAGAGCTGGGTGGTGTAGAGCTAGTGTTGGGGTGGTGTAGAGCTAGTTGGGTGGTGTTAGAGCTAGTGTTGGGTGGTGTAGAGCTAGTGTGGGTGGTGTAGAGCTAGTGTTGGGTGGTGTAGAGCTAGTGCGGGTGGTGTAGAGCTAGTGTTGGGTGGTGTAGAGCTAGTGTTGGGTGGTGTAGAGCTAGTGCTGGGTGGTGTAGAGCTAGTGTTGGGTGGTTGTAGAGCTAGTGCTGGGTGGTGTAGAGCTAGTGTTGGGTGTGTAGAGCTAGTGATGGGTGGTGTAGAGCTAGTGCTGGGTGGTGTAGAGCTAGTGTTGGGTGGTGTAGAGCTAGTGTTGGGTGGTGTAGAGCTAGTGCTGGGTGGTGTAGAGCTAGTGTTGGGTGGTTGTAGAGCTAGTGCTGGGTGGTGTAGAGCTAGTGTTGGGTGGTGTAGAGCTAGTGCTGGGTGGTGTAGAGCTAGTGCTGGGTGGTGTAGAGCTAGTGCTGGGTGGTGTAGAGCTAGTGTTGGGTGGTGTAGAGCTAGTGTTGGGTGGTGTAGAGCTAGTGTTGGGTGGTGTAGAGCTAGTGTTGGGTGGTGTAGAGCTAGTGCTGGGTGGTGTAGAGCTAGTGTTGGGTGGTGTAGAGCTAGTGTGCTAGGTTGGTGTAGAGCTAGTGTTGGGTGGTGTAGAGCTAGTGTTGGGTGGTGTAGAGCTAGTGTTGGGTGGTGTAGAGCTAGTGCTGGGTTGTGTAGAGCTAGTGTTGGGTGGTGTAGAGCTAGAGTTGGGTGGTGTAGAGCTGGGTGGTGTAGAGCTGGGTGGTGTAGAGCTGGGTGGTGTAGAGCTGGGTGGTGTAGAGCTAGTGTTGGGTGGTATAGAGCTGGGTGGTGTAGAGCTGGGTGGTGTAGAGCTGGTGTTGGGTGGTGTAGAGCTGGGTGGTGTAGAGCTAGTGTTGGGTGGTGTAGAGCTGGTGTTGGGTGGTGTAGAGCTGGTGGTGTAGAGCTAGTGTTGGGTGGTGTAGAGCTGGGTGGTGTAGAGCTGGGTGGTGTAGAGCTGGGTGGTGTAGAGCTAGTGTTGGGTGGTGTAGAGCTAGTGTTGGGTGGTGTAGAGCTGGTGGTGTAGAGCTAGTGTTGGGTGGTGTAGAGCTAGTGTTGGGTGTGTAGAGCTAGTGTTGGGTGGTGTAGAGCTGGGTGTAGAGCTAGTGTTGGGTGGTGTAGAGCTGGGTGGTGTAGAGCTAGTGTTGGGTGGTGTAGAGCTGGGTGGTGTAGAGCTAGTGTTGGGTGGTGTAGAGCTAGTGTTGGGTGGTGTAGAGTTGGGTGGTGTAGCTGGGTGGTGTAGAGCTGGTGTTGGGTGTGTAGAGCTAGTGTTGGGTGGTGTAGAGCTAGTGTTGGGTGGTGTAGAGCTAGTGTTGGGTGGTGTAGAGCTAGTGCTGGGTGGGTGTAGAGCTAGTGCTGGGTGGTGTAGAGCTGGGTGGTGTAGAGCTGGGTGTGTAGAGCTAGTGTTGGGTGGTGTAGAGCTGGGTGGTGTAGAGCTGGGTGGTGTAGAGCTGGGTGGTGTAGAGCTAGTGTTGGGTGGTGTAGAGCTGGGTGGTGTAGAGCTGGGTGGTGTAGAGCTGGGTGGTGTAGCTGGTGTTGGGTGGTGTAGAGCTGGGTGGTGTAGAGCTGGGTGGTGTAGAGCTAGTGTTGGGTGGTGTAGAGCTAGTGTTGGGTGGTGTAGAGCTAGTGCTGGGTGGTGTAGAGCTGGTGTTGGGTGGTGTAGAGCTAGTGCTGGGTGGTGTAGAGCTAGTGCTGGGTGGTGTAGAGCTGGGTGGTGTAGAGCTAGTGTTGGGTGGTGTAGAGCTGGGTGGTGTAGAGCTGGGTGGTGTAGAGCTAGTGTTGGGTGGTGTAGAGCTGGGTGGTGTAGAGCTGGGTGGTGTAGAGCTAGTGTTGGGTGGTGTAGAGCTAGTGCTGGGTGGTGTAGAGCTGGTGTTGTGGTGTAGAGCTAGTGCTGGGTGGTGTAGAGCTAGTGCTGGGTGGTGTAGAGCTGGGTGGTGTAGAGCTAGTGTTGGGTGGTGTAGAGCTGGGTGGTGTAGAGCTGGGTGGTGTAGAGCTAGTGTTGGGTGGTGTAGAGCTGGGTGGTGTAGAGCTGGGTGGTGTAGAGCTAGTGTTGGGTGGTGTAGAGCTAGTGTTGGTGGTGTAGAGCTAGTGTTGGGTGGTGTAGAGCTGGTGTTGGGTGGTGTAGAGCTAGTGCTGGATGGTGTAGAGCTAGTGTTGGGGTGTAGAGCTGGGTGGTGTAGAGCTAGTGCTGGGTGGTGTAGAGCTGGTGTTGGGTGGTGTAGAGCTAGTGTTGGGTGGTGTAGAGCTGGGTGGTGTAGAGCTGGTGTTGGTGTGTAGAGCTAGTGTTGGGTGGTGTAGAGTTGGGTGGTGTAGAGTTGGGTGGTGTAGAGCTAGTGTTGGGTGGTGTAGAGCTGGTGGTGTAGAGCTAGTGTTGGGTGGTGTAGAGCTGGGTGGTGTAGAGCTAGTGTTGGGTGGTGTAGAGCTGGGTGGTGTAGAGCTGGTGTTGGGTGGTGTAGAGCTAGTGTTGGGTGGTGTAGAGTTGGGTGGTGTAGAGTTGGGTGGTGTAGAGTTGGGTGGTGTAGAGCTGGGTGGTGTAGAGCTAGTGTTGGGTGGTGTAGAGCTAGTGTTGGGTGGTGTAGAGCTAGTGCTGGGTGGTGTAAGAGCTGGGTGGTTAGAGCTAGTGTTGGGTGGTGTAGAGCTGGGTGGTGTAGAGCTGGGTGGTGTAGAGTTGGGTGGTGTAGAGCTAGTGTTTGGGTGGTGTAGAGCTAGTGTTGGGTGGTGTAGAGTTGGGTGGTGTAGAGTTGGGTGGTGTAGAGTTGGGTGGTGTTAGAGTTGGGTGGTGTAGAGCTAGTGTTGGGTGGTGTAGAGCTAGTGTTGGGTGGTGTAGAGTTGGGTGGTGTAGAGTTGGGTGGTGTAGAGTTGGTGTTGTAGAGCTAGTGTTGGGTGGTGTAGAGCTAGTGTTGGGTGGTGTAGAGTTGGGTGGTGTAGAGTTGGGTGGTGTAGAGCTGGGTGGTGTAGAGTTGGGTGGTGTAGAGCTAGTGTTGGGTGGTGTAGAGTAGTGTTGGGTGGTGTAGAGTTGGGTGGTGTAGAGTTGGGTGGTGTAGAGTTGGGTGGTGTAGAGCTGGGTGGTGTAGAGCTAGTGTTGGGTGGTGTAGAGCTAGTGTTGGGTGGTGTAGAGCTAGTGCTGGGTGGTGTAGAGCTGGGTGGTGTAGAGCTAGTGTTGGGTGGTGTAGAGCTGGGTGGTGTAGAGCTGGGTGTGTAGAGCTGGGTGGTGTAGAGCTAGTGTTGGGTGGTGTAGAGCTGGGTGGTGTAGAGTTGGGTGGTGTAGAGCTGGGTGGTGTAGAGCTAGTGTTGGGGGTGTAGAGCTGGGTGGTGTAGAGTTGGGTGGTGTAGAGCTGGGTGGTGTAGAGCTAGTGTTGGGTGGTGTAGAGCTGGGTGGTGTAGAGCTGGGTGGTGTAGAGCTGGGTGTGTAGAGCTAGTGTTGGGTGGTGTAGAGCTGGGTGGTGTAGAGCTAGTGTTGGGTGGTGTAGAGCTGGGTGGTGTAGAGCTAGTGTTGGGTGGTGTAGAGCTGGGTGTGTAGAGCTGGGTGGTGTAGAGCTAGTGTTGGGTGGGGTAGAGCTGGGTGTGTAGAGTTGGGTGGTGTAGAGTTGGGTGGTGTAGAGCTGGGTGGGGTAGAGTTGGGTGGTGTAGAGCTGGGTGGTGTAGAGCTGGGTGGTGTAGAGTTGGGTGGTGTAGAGCTAGTGTTGGGTGGTGTAGAGTTGGGTGGTGTAGAGTTGGGTGTGTAGAGCTAGTGTTGGGTGGTGTAGAGCTGGTGGTGTAGAGTTGGGTGGTGTAGAGCTGGGTGGTGTAGAGTTGGGTGGTGTAGAGCTAGTGTTGGGTGGTGTAGAGCTGGGTGGTGTAGAGCTGGGTGGTGTAGAGCTAGTGTTGGGTGGTGTAGAGCTGGGTGGTGTAGAGTTGGGTGGTGTAGAGCTGGGTGGTGTAGAGCTATGTTGGGTGTGTAGTGTTGGGTGGTGTAGAGTTGGGTGGTGTAGAGTTGGGTGGTGTAGAGCTAGTGTTGGGTGGTGTAGAGTTGGGTGGTGTAGAGTTGGGTGGTGTAGAGCTGGTGGTGTAGAGCTGGGTGGTGTAGAGCTAGTGTTTGGTTGTAGAGTTGGGTGGTGTAGAGTTGGGTGGTGTAGAGCTGGGTGGTGTAGAGCTCGGTGGTGTAGAGCTGGGTGGCGTAGAGCTAGTGTTGGGTGGTGTAGAGCTAGTGTTGGGTGGTGTAGAGTTGGGTGGTGTAGAGCTAGTGCTGGTGTGTAGAGCTGGTGTTGGGTGGTGTTGGGTGGTGTAGAGCTAGTTTTGGGTGGTGTAGAGTTGGGTGGTGTAGAGTTGGGTGTGTAGAGCTATGTTGGGTGGTGTAGAGCTGGGTGGTGTAGAGCTAGTGTTGGGTGGTGTAAGCTGGTGGTGTAGAGCTAGTGTTGGGTGGTGTAGAGCTGGGTGGTGTAGAGCTGGTGTTGGGTGGTGTAGAGCTAGTGTTGGGTGGTGTAGAGTTGGGTGGTGTAGAGTTGGGTGGTGTAGAGCTGGGTGGTGTAGAGCTAGTTGTTGGGTGGTGTAGAGCTAGTGTTGGGTGGTGTAGAGCTAGTGCTGGGTGGTGTAGAGCTGGTGGTGTAAGAGCTAGTGTTTGGGTGGTGTAGAGCTGGGTGGTGTAGAGCTGGGTGGTAGAGCTGGGTGGTGTAGAGCTAGTGTTGGTGGTGTAGAGCTGGGTGGTGTAGAGCTGGGTGGTGTAGAGTTGGGTGGTGTAGAGCTGGGTGGTGTAGAGCTAGTGTTGGGTGGTGTAAGCTGGGTGGTGTAGAGTTGGGTGTAGAGCTGGGTGTGTAGAGCTAGTGTTGGGTGGTGTAGAGCTGGGTGGTGTAGAGTTGGGTGGTGTAGACTGGGTGGTGTAGAGCTAGTGTTGGGTGGTGTAGAGTTGGGTGGTGTAGAGCTGGGTGGTGTAGAGTTGGGTGGTGTAGAGCTGGGTGGTGTAGAGCTGGGTGGTGTAGAGTTGGGTGGTGTAGAGCTGGGTGGGGTAGAGTTTGGGTGGTGTAGAGTTGGGTGGTGTAGAGCTGGGTGGTGTAGAGTTGGGTGGTGTAGAGCTAGTGTTGGTGGTGTAGAGTTGGGTGGTGTAGAGTTGGGTGGTGTAGAGCTGGGTGGTGTAGAGCTGGGTGGTGTAGAGCTAGTGTTGGGTGGTGTGAGCTGGGTGGTGTAGAGTTGGGTGGTGTAGAGCTGGGTGGTGTAGAGCTAGTGTTGGGTGGTGTAGAGTTGGGTGGTGTAGAGTTGGTGGTGTAGAGTTGGGTGGTGTAGAGTTGGTGGTGTAGAGTTGGGTGGTGTAGAGCTAGTGTTGGGTGGTGTAGAGTTGGGTGGTGTAGATTGGTGGTGTAGAGCTGGGTGGTGTAGAGCTGGGTGGTGTAGACTGGGTGGTGTAGAGCTGGGTGGCGTAGAGCTAGTGTTGGGTGGTGTAGAGTTGGGTGGTGTAGAGTTGGGTGGTGTAGAGTTGGGTGGTGTAGAGCTGGGTGGTGTAGAGTTGGGTGGTGTAGAGTTGGTGGTGTAGAGTTGGGTGGTGTAGATCTGGGTGGTGTAGAGCTAGTGCTGGTGGTGTAGAGTTGGTTGGTGTAGAGTTGGGTGGTGTAGAGCTGGGTGTAGAGCTGGGTGGTGTAGAGCTAGTGTTGGGTGGTGTAGAGCTGGGTGGTGTAGAGCTAGTGTTGGGTGGTGTAGAGTTGGTGGTGTAGAGCTAGTGTTGGGTGGTGTAGAGCTGGGTGGTGTAGAGCTAGTGTTGGTGGTGTAGAGCTGGGTGTGTAGAGCTGGGTGGTGTAGAGCTAGTTGTTGGGTGGTGTAGAGCTGGGTGGTGTAGAGCTAGTTTGGGTGGTGTAGAGTTGGGTGGTGTAGAGCTGGGTGGTGTAGAGCTAGTGTTGGTGGGTGTAGAGCTGGGTGGTGTAGAGTTGGGTGGTGTAGAGCTGGGTGGTGTAGAGCTAGTGTTGGGTGGTGTAGAGCTGGGTGGTGTAG
>JAAKFY010000161.1:446695-461695 GCA_011823955.1 Dissostichus mawsoni
TGAGGAAATGTTCCTACTTCTCTCTCTCTTTATTACCTAGATTGTAGAAGTCAATGAGAAATGTTCCTACTTCGCTCTCTCTTATTACCTCATATTGTATAGAAGTCTATGAGGAAATGTTCCTACTCTCTCTCTTTATTACCTCAGATTGTAGAGAAGTCTATGAGAATAGTTCCTACTTCTCTCTCTCTTTTTACCTCAGATTGTATAGAAGTCTATGAGGAAATGTTCCTATTCTCTCTCTCTTTATTACCTCAGATTGTAGAAGTCTATGAGGAAATGTTCCTACTTCTCTCTCTCTTTATTATCTCAGAGGTATAGAAGTCTATGAGGAAATGTTCCTACTTCTCTCTCTCTTTATTACCTCAGATTGTATAGAAGTATATGAGGAAATGTTTCTACTTCTCTCTCTCTATATTACTCAGATTGGTAGAGAAGTCTATGAGGAAATGTTCCTACTTCTCTCTCTCTTTATTATCTCAGAAGGTATAGAAGTCTATGAGGAAATGTTCCTACTTCTCTCTCTCTTTTTACCTCAGATTGTATAGAAGTCTATGAGGAAATGTTCCTACTTCTCTCTCTCTTTATTACCTCAGATTGTAGAGAGGTCTATAAGGAAATGTTCCTACATCTCTCTCTTTATTACCTCAGATTGTAGAGAAGTCTATGATGGAAATGTTCCTACTCTTCTCTCTCTTTATTATCTCAGATTGTAGAGAAGTCTATGAGGAAATGTTCCTACTTCTCTCTCTCTTTATTACCTCAGATTGTAGAGAAGTCTATGAGGAAATGTTCCTACTTCTCTCTTCTTTATTACCTCATATTGTATAGAAGTCATGAGGAATGTTCCTACTTCTCTCTCTCTCTCTGTATTACCTCAGATTGTATAGAAGTCAAGGAAATATTCCTACTTCTCTCTCTTTATTACCTCAGATTGTAGAGAAGTCACGAGGAAATGTTCCTACTTCTCTCTCTCTCTTTATTACCTCAGATTGTATAGAAGTCAAGAGAAATATTCCTACTCTCTCTCTTTATTACCTCAGATTGTAGAGAAGTCTATGAGGAAATGTTCCTACTTCTCTCTCTCTTTATTACCTCAGATTGTAGAGAAGTCTATGAGGAAATGTTCCTACTTCTCTCTTTCTTTATTACCTCAGATTGTATAGAAGTCTATGAGGAAATGTTCCTACTTCTCTCTCTTATTACCTCAGATTGTAGAGAAGTCTATGAGGAAATGTTCCTACTTCTCTCTCTATATTACCTCAGATTGTATAGAAGTCTATGAGGAAATGTTCCTACTTCTCTCTCTCTTTATTACCTCAGATTGTAGAAGTCTATGAGGAAATGTTCCTACTTCTCTCTTTCTTTATTACCTCAGATTGTATAGAAGTCTATGAGGAAATGTTCCTACTTCTCTCTCTCTTTATTACCTCAGATTGTATAGAAGTCTATGAGGAACATGTTCCTACTTCTCTCTTTTATTACCTCATATTGTATAGAAGTCTATGAGGAAATGTTCCTACTTCTCTCTCTCTTTATTACCTCATATTGTATAGAAGTCTAATGAGAATGTTCCTACTTCTCTCTCTCTTTATTACCTCAGATTGTAGAGAAGTCATGAGGAAATGTTCCTACTTCTCTCTTTATTACCTCAGATTGTATAGAATCTATGAGGAAATGTTCCCGATTCTCTCTCTCTTTATTACCTCAGATTGTATAGAAGTCTATGAGGAAATGTTCCTACTTCTCTCTCTCTTTATTACCTCAGATTGTATAGAAGTCTATGAGGAAATGTTCCTACTTCTCTCTCTTTTACCTCAGATTGTAGAAGTCATGAGGAAATGTTCCTACTTCTCTCTCTTTATTACCTCAGATTGTAGAAGTCATGAGGAAATGTTCCTACTTCTCTCTCTCTCTCTATATTACCTCAGATTGTATAGAAGTCTATGAGGAAATATTCCTACTTCTCTCTCTCTTTATTATCTCAGATTGTATAGAAGTCGATGAGGAAATGTTCCTACTTCTCTCTCTCTCTCTCTATTACCTCAGATTGTATAGAAGTCTATGAGGAAATGTTTCCTACTTCTCTCTTTCTTTATTACCTCAGATTGTATAGAAGTCTATGAGGAAATGTTCCTACTTCTCTCTCTCTTTATTACCTCAGATTGTAGAGAAGTCTATGAGGAAATGTTCCTACTTCTCTCTCTCTTTATTACCTCAGATTGTATAGAAGTCTATGAGAAAATGTTCCTACCTCTCTCTTCATTACCTCATATTGTATAGAAGTCTATGAGGAAATGTTCCTACTTCTCTCTCTCTTTATTACCTCATATTGTATAGAAGTCATGAGGAAATGTTCCTACTTCTCTCTCTCTTTATTACCTCAGATTGTATAGAATTCTATGAGGAAATGTTCCTACTTCTCTCTCTCTTTATTACCTCAGATTGTAGAGAAGTCTATGAGGAAATGTTCCTACTTCTCTCTCTCTTTATTACCTCAGATTGTATAGAAGTCTATGAGGAAATGTTCCTACTTCTCTCTCTTTATTACCTCAGATTGTAGAGAAGTCATGAGGAAATGTTCCTACTTCTCTCTTTATTACCTCAGATTGTATAGAAGTCTATGAGGAAATGTTCCTACTTCTCTCTTTATTACCTCAGATTGTAGAGAAGTCAATGAGGAAATGTTCCTACTTCTCTCTTTATTACCTCAGATTGTATAGAAGTCATGAGGAAATGTTCCTACTTCTCTCTGTTTATTACCTCAGATTATAGAGAAGTCTAAGAGAACATGTTCCTACTTCCCACTCTCTCTATTACCTCAGATTGTAGAGAAGTCTAAGAGAACATGTTCCTACTTCTCTCTCTCTTTATTACCTCAGATTGTATAGAAGTCTATGAGGAATGTTCCTACTTCTCTCTCTCTTTATTACCTCAGATTGTATAGAAGTCTATGAGGAACTGTTCCTACTTCTTCTCTCTCTCTTTATTACCTCAGACTGTATAGAAGTCTATGAAGAAATGTTGCTGCTTCTCTCTTTATTTATTACCTCAGATTGTGTTGTTTTGATGTACTGAATGCTCACCTAGGGCTGCTTCTAATTGGACAGGAGGTGAGCGGGGCTCTGAGTAGACAGTGCTGACTGGCTGGTTGTTCCAGTACGAGCCAATGGGAGAGGGGTTTTGTGATGAGACATCTGGAGGAAACAGGAAGTGATGAGAGGTTATTCGTCACTGACAGAGACGCGTCGTTACTCAAAAAAAGTAATGTATTACATATTACTTATTACTTTTAAAAAAAGTAATATATTACTTTAATTCGTTACTCTCTACATAAAGTCTCTAAACGCGTTACTTTACTCGTTACTTTACTCGCAGGGCCGCACCTCTTAAAGGCAGATCACGTAGACTGCGGAGGGTGCATCATTTTGCAGAGGGAGCCTCATCTGAAGCGCAAATGCGGCGCACCTACAGTGCGTTACTTTACTCGACATCCTCACTCTGGATTCAGAGGTCCTCCTTAGCTATTAGCTTCACATTAGCATGTTGTCTTTGCAGGTGCTTGTTGAGGTTTGATGTTGTGTTTGCAGTAGTGGATAAAAGCTTCTGGCCTGGACAGAGTTTGCACCTCACCGTCACATTCCTTTCCTTTCTTCGGACGAACTCCAAATTCGGCATACCTCCTCCACCCCTCGAAAGTTATCGCTGTTGACTCAGCCATGTTTATGCACTGCATGAGGACCTGCGGCGGAAATCCCTCTTTTTGTCAAAGGGAATCTAGTAATTCTTTATGTTAGTAGGTAACTGTATGTGATTACTGATTTTATCAAAGTAACGAAGTAACGCGTGTCGGGCAATGTTAGTGACTGTAGTGTGATTACTGAATTATAAAAGTAAGTAAGTAAGTAAGTGTTACACCCAACTCTGGTCACTGAGTATAACCCAGAGAGAAGCTGGTTCACCAGTTTGTGAGTCGGATGTTCATTTCAAAATTAAAGTCCAGAATTCACTGAACTGCAGTAAATGTACCCATCTCTGTTTACACTGTGCATTGCATTGTGGGAGATTATCTCCAGAAAAAACATTGAAGTCAGCTTTTAAGTCTGTCTGTGAACAGAGTACAGAGCAGTGCATGATGGGAAATACACTGTGTGCACAATTATTAGGCAAGTGAGTATTTTGACCATATCATCATTTTATGCACATTTTCCAGCTCCAAGCTGTATACACCTGAATGCCTATTGGATTTAAGCATATCAGGTGGTGTGTATTTGTGTATGAGGGAGGGTTTGGCCTAAGGAGATCAATACTCTTTATCGAGGTGTGCATTATTATTAGGCAGCTTCTTTTCCTCAGGCAAAATGGGGCAAAAAGAGATTTAACTGACTGAAAAGTCAAACATTTGAAAGGGATGCAGCACTCTGGAAATGACTAAGATATTGGGGCGTGATCACAGAACCATCCAACGTTTTGTTGCTAACAGTCAACAGGGTCGCCTGTTGAGGATCCACCTATGAAGGAGCAATGGCTGGGAGTCGTACAGGAAATATTTGATATGGAAAGATTCACAAACATATTGAGGGTCCATGAAGGGACATATGACTCCAAATCCTCACCTGACCTAAACCCTTCCTCACCTGACCTAAACCCTTCCTCATCTGACCTAAACACTTCCTCATCTGACCTAAACCCTTCCTCACCTGACCTAAACCCTTCCTCATCTGACCTAAACCCTTCCTCATCTGACCTAAACCCTTCCTCATCTCACCTAAACCCTTCCTCAGCTGGGGCCTCATTTATAAGCCTTGCGTAGGATTCACGTGGGAAGGTTGCTTACGTAGGACAAAGCAAATAAATACGCACAGACATTTTCCGATTCATAAAACACTGCGTAACGCCCATTGTGCCTATAAATAGTCAAAGAAACGTCCATTCATTCATTCATTTTGACTGACTGCATGAAGAAGATCGCAGGAAAGGACGACAGAACGGCTAAAGAAGACATCTCACACCGTGTCAGATTTTGGTTCTTTTGGGGAGGTCGAGATAAATCATATTGTTTGGTGGATGCAGTTTGAACCAGAGTAGCAGCATGGAGGTCGGATCGTCACCAAAATAAATAAATAAGTGGTCCGAAAAAGGTTAATTTGTATGGTATATGTCTATGTGTTGTACAACAGTATACAATACAGAGACATATATCATACAAATTAAAGTACATTAGTTGGACATTAAGCACTTTAATTTGTATGGACATGTATGTGTATTGTACAACAGTGTACAATACACATACATGTACATACAAATTAAAGTACATCAATTGGACATGAACGAATAAAGCACTTGACAAGGCAGGAACAGTGTTTAGAATGCGGGGAATAGTGCATCAAAGGACGGACTAAAGACCTCAAGCATGTGTCCCTAACATGGGCACTTCCATAACCTTGCACACCGTGAGTGCCCGGGTACCCACACTTAAGCACTCCCCCACAAACTAAACCCAGATATTCACACCCGCCAGAACCTCATGCCCCTGGTATCCTAAAGGGGGGTGGATTTTGTGGTGCTTTGATGCCCGCCCCTCAGCATCCAAATTTGGCCTTCTTATTGGCACCACCACCACCACACATCCATAACCATGCGCACCATGAGTGCCCGGGGACCCGCACTTAAGCACTCCCCCACGGACTAAACCCAGATATTCACACCCGCCAGAACCTCATTACCCCTGGTAATCCTAAAAGGGGGGTGGATTTTGTGGTGCTTTACTGCCCGCCCTCAGCATCCAAATTCGGCCTTCTTATTGGCACCACCACCCTTCTGGGCTGGAGGTTCACACACTTTAACTTTTTTTCACCCTCCTCTGCCTTACACCTCCTCCGCCAACACTTGAGCACTCCTCACAGGGTTCAGCACCAAGGAGAGGCTGATGGAAAGTGGCACTTTAACTGCCCCTGGGAACCTTAATGCTGCCCGCCCGCCCACCCGCCCATCAACATCCAACTTCGGCCTTCTTATTGGCACCACCACCCCTTCAGTGGAGGGCCGACTGGGGACACCCAGGACTGGGCAGTGCCCCATGTAGAAGGAACCGGGTCTAACGGCCCAAAACTGAAGAAAAATAAAATAAATAGATCCGGGCCAAAAGGGTGAAAATGACAAAAGTGTCCAAAATGTATGGATGAATATTTTTGACGGAGAAAGGGAAATTAACCCCCGGACACTTTTCCCCTTCTCCGTTGCAACTTACAACGGAGAAGGGGAAAAAAGGGCCCGAAGCGCCAAAGGGTTGAGCATTTTCGGGTCCCTTCTCCGTTGGCACTTAGTCATTTTTCCGACAATTTTTTAAAACTTTATTTTTTATTATTTTAAGATATAATTAACCATTTTCTTCACATTTTCCTTCTTTCCACGGGTGGGTGCGCCTGGGAGGCCGCCTATGAGCACCCAAATTTGGCCTGGAACCTCCAGGATTTGTGGGCTAAGCTCCATAAACTGACAAAATCACCCAGAAATGTCACTTTCCTAGCCCAGAATATATAATACAAATACATTTTAATAGTAAAAGGTACAATTGTGCTCCGAATTACCCGGAATTGGATTTATATAGCCCCATGATAGTGATTAAAAATCATTTTCATGGAAAAAAGTGTTAAAACGCCTGATTAAAGCCAACACAGTCTCACTCCCTGAAGATCCAGGAGTGACGCTTGGTCAGGGTCCTATGGAGCGACGCTTGGTCAGGGTCCTATGGAGCAACGCTCGGTCAGGGTCTCCTGGAGCGACGCTTGGTCAGGGTCCTATGGAGCGACGCTTGGTCAGGGTCCTATGGAGCGACGCTTGGTCAGGGTCCTATGGAGCGACGCTGTGGTCAGGGTCCTATGGAGCGACGCTTGGTGAGGGTCCTATGGAGCGACGCTTGGTCAGGGTCCTATGGAGCGACGCTTGGTCAGGGTCCTATGGAGCGACGCTTGGTCAGGGTCCTATGGAGCGACGCTTGGTGAGGGTCCTATGGAGCCACGCTTTGTCAGGGTCCTATGGAGCGACGCTTGGTCATTCCATTTCAAAGTGCTGTTTGACGCTCGGCGTAAACTTCGTGCACTGCCACTCCAACATCCAATCACAGAGCTTGAGGACTAATCACGGGGTTTGTCGAGCAAAGCGGAACGATAGCTGAGGATTCTGGGTAGTGTAGTGTCTTCTGCCATCCTAAACTCCGAAAAAATATTTGTTTCTCCGAATCGAAGGGGAAAAATACAAAAGCATTGAACACAATGTAAACCAATCAATGTTGTGTAATCAACAAGGATACTCTGGTGTTTCTGAGTTGATGAGTAGTGCAGATATCACTGTAAAATCAATCGACAGTAAGGAGAATACTTACTTCCGGGTGTAAAATCCTCCGTTATCCAATGGGAATGGACGCTCACATGGACCAATGCGGTGCTTCCCGGAGCGTCAAATACCGCCGCCGATGGGAATACATTGCAATCAGTTGAAAGCTCTTTGCGTCCGTTTATGAAGCTGAAGGAGACTCGGTGCGTCACAACTGCACGCCATAGGACCCTGACCAAGCGTCGCTCCATAGGACCCTGACCAAGCGTCGCTCCATAGGACCCTGACCAAGCGTCGCTCCATAGGACCCTGACCAAGCGTCGCTCCATAGGACCCTGACCAAGCGTCGCTCCATAAGACCCTGACCAAGCGTCGCTCCATAGGACCCTGACCAAGCGTCGCTCCATAGGACCCTGACCAAGCGTCGCTCCATAGGACCCTGACCAAGCGTCGCGCCATAGGACCCTGACCAAGCGTCGCGCCATAGGACCCTGACCAAGCGTCGCTCCATAGGACCCTGACCAAGCGTCGCTCCATAGGACCTGACCAAGCGTCGCGCCATAGGACCCTGACCAAGCGTCGCTCCATAGGACCCTGACCAAGCGTCGCTCCATAGGACCCTGACCAAGCGTCGCTCCATAGGACCCTGACCAAGCGTCGCTCCATAGGACCCTGACCAAGCGTCGCTCCATAGGACCTTGACCAAGCGTCGCGCCATAGGACCCTGACCAAGCGTCGCTCCATAGGACCCTGACCAAGCGTCGCGCCATAGGACCCTGACCAAGCGTCGCTCCATAGGACCCTGACCAAGCGTCGCGCCATAGGACCCTGACCAAGCGTCGCGCCATAGGACCCTGACCAAGCGTCGCTCCTGGACCTTCAGGGGGTGAGACTGTGTTGTTAAAGCATAAGCAGGACCCCAATGAGCTCCAGAGTATGTGCATTGTTTCAGGGAACCATATTAATGATAACATAAATGCATTTAAAAGTGAGGTATTGAAGCCTCCTTCATGTCCAATTGATGGACTTTTTTAGTATTGAAAAGGTTCATGTATTGTACAATGTTAAACAATGTAAGGACCGTTTCAATGCAAAAGAAAGTCCATTAATTGGACATGAAGCAGGCTTAAATACCTCACTTTCTGAGCCAGGAAAAGGGTTTGAAACATCGGTAAAAAGGGTTGTAAATAGAGACAGAGTGTACCCAGATAGCAGGATGCAGCACCTGACTTTTCAACCCAGGAAAAGGGTTTGAAAGGCGGGGAAAAGGGTTTTTAAACGTCTGGACGAGTGTTTTAGCCTGTCCATTTGGAGGAGTTTTTTTAACATTGAAACTGTCCCTGGAATGCAGGGACAGTTTCAATGTTAAAAAATGTCCTCCAAATGGACAGGCTCATATTTCCACAATGCATTGACATTGGAGCTGATATTTGAACGGTGATATATAGGCCACCATATGATGTATTGGTGTGAAAATTGAGACATTTGGACAATGTCAAATATTTATAAACGTCGCAGGGATTACAAACTTGGTATAGTGACAGGTGGTACCCGCTGTAGCATACCCACAAAGTTTGGGGGCCAGGCACACTTGTTTACCCGTTTAAAGCGCGTTTAGTCATAAATACACCTTCTTTCCCCCCCGAAGTACAGCAAAGATATTACACGGTCTTAGAGCTCCCCCTGCTGGAAAATGTAAATATCACGTTTTTTGTCACTTTCAAACACTCCTGCCAATGGCTGGAGAATGTGGGTCAAATTTGTATTCAATTTGGCCATTAATATTCCATTGAGACGATAGTCGTCCAATGGCAGGAGGAGTCCCATGTTAATTTTGTCCAAAAGTCAGACGTTACCCTTCCTCACCTGACCTTAACCCTTCCTCACCTGACCTTAACCCTTCCTCACCTGACCTAAACCTTTCCTCACCTGACCTTAACCCTTCCTCACCTGACCTTAAACCTTCCTCACCTGACCTAAACCCTTCCTCACCTGACCTTAACCCTTCCTCACCTGACCTTAACCCTTCCTCACCTGACCTTAACCCTTCCTCACCTGACCTTAACCCTTCCTCACCTGACCTAAACCCTTCCTCACCTGAC
This sequence comes from Dissostichus mawsoni, assembly GCA_011823955.1. Classification (NCBI taxonomy): domain Eukaryota; kingdom Metazoa; phylum Chordata; class Actinopteri; order Perciformes; family Nototheniidae; genus Dissostichus; species Dissostichus mawsoni. The sequence continues at coordinate 456,133 of JAAKFY010000161.1, forward strand.
CATACACTTCCTTTTTGAAGGAGTATGTAAGGTGTGTTTGAAGGAGTATTTGAGGTGTATGTAAGGTTTGTTTGAAGGAGTATTTAAGGTGTGTTTGAAGGAGTATTTAAGGTGTGTTTGAAGGAGTATTTAAGGTGTATGTAAGGTTTGTTTGAAGGAGTATTTAAGGTGTATGTAAGGTTTGTTTGAAAGAGTATTTAAGGTGTATTTAAGGAGTGTTTGAAGGCTCTGACCGTATGTTGTCCTCCGCAGCTTCCTGAATGGACAGGTGTTTCTGAGCCTTAGAAGGCAGGACTTCCTCCTCACAGGAACCTCCATCAGATACAAACTGCTCACTTTAACCGTCTGAAGGGTCAGATTTTAAACTGCCGGACCTTAAACGCGTCGTCCTGCACAAACAAAGACTTCCTACAGACACACACCTTCAGTTAGGTAACTGCACACACACCCAAGCCTTCAAAATAAGAGCCCCAAGATGTTATGAAATACTAAGGTCTGAAAAACACAGACTGATCATTAATACTTCAGTAGTAATTATTATTCAACTGGCCTCAGCTGCATTCAGAAAGCAGGGATTTAAATATAAAAATATAATTAATATATAATATTCTATAATTAAGATATGAGGAGGATGAAGGTGAGACTCACCTGTCAGGTGTGTTAGTGTGACAACAGTTAGAGAGCCTATAATGCATTATTATAATTATAAGTACATTAATGATTCATTATAATGAAGTCAAAGGAATTTAAAGACAGGCAGTACCACCACAATAAAACTCAAACCTCTTGGACTTGGTGCTTTTATTTTGACATCGGACCATCTGCACTTCCTGTGTGCAGGTGTTGGGTTTCAGTCCAACCGGTTCCTCTGGTGCCGACAACATGAAGTCGTTAGCAAACAGACGTCCACATTTCAAAGGTTACATTTGACAAACGGTCAGCTTTTAACTGCTCTCCATTAACACTCATTGAGCATTTCTCAGTCGCAGCCACGCAAACCTGGATCTCTCAGACTCCCTACCCACTCAGATCAGAGACACACACCACCTTCACAACCTGGAGCTCTCTACCCATTCAGATTAGAGACACACACCACTTCACAACCTGGAGCTCTTACCCACTCAGATCAGAGACACCACCAACCTTCACAACCTGGAGCTCTCTACCCACTCAGATCAGAGACACACACCACCTTCACAACTGGAGCTCTCTACCCACTCAGATCAGAGACACACACCAACCTCACAACCTGGGCTCTCTACCCACTCAGATCAGAGACACACCCACCTTCACAACCTGGAGCTCTCTACTCACTCAGATCAGAGACACACACCACCTTCACAACCTGGAGCTCTCAGACTCTCTACCCACTCCAGATCAGAGACACACACACCTTCACAACCTGGAGCTCTCTACCCACTCAGATCAGAGACACACACCACCTTCACAACCTGGAGCTCTCTACCCACTCAGATCAGAGACACACACCACCTTCACAACCTGGAGCTCTCTACCCACTCAGATCAGAGACACACACCACCTTCACAACCTGGAGCTCTCTACCCACTCAGATCAGAGACACACACCAACCTTCACAACCTGGAGCTCTCTACCCACTCAGATCAGAGACACACACCACCTTCACAACCTGGAGCTCTCTACTCACTCAGATCAGAGACACACACACCACCTTCACAACCTGGAGCTCTCAGACTCTCTACCCACTCAGATCAGAGACACACACCACCTTCACAACCTGGAGCTCTCTACCCACTCAGATCAGAGACACACACCACCTTCACAACCTGGAGCTCCTACCCACTCAGATCAGAGACACACCACCTTCACAACCTGGAGCTCTCTACCCACTCAGATCAGAGACACACACCACCTTCACAACCTGGAGCTCTCTACCCACTCAGATCAGAGACACACACCACCTTCACAACCTGGAGCTCTCTACCCACTCAGATCAGAGACACACACACACCTTCACAACCTGGAGCTCTCTACCCACTCAGATCAGAGACACACACCAACCTCACAACCTGGAGCTCTCTACCCACTCAGATCAGAGACACACACCACCTTCACAGCACACTAAAACATGGGTCACTGAGAACTACACCTGCACACACTAGTCTGTGTTGAGTATGGCGTGAGTGTTACATGTTGTGTTACATGTTGTGATACATGTTGTGTTACATGTTGTGATACATGTTGTGTGACATGTTGTGTGACATGTTGTGTTACATGTTGTGATACATGTTGTGATACATGTTGTGTGACATGTTGTGTTACATGTTGTGTTACATGTTGTGATACATGTTGTGATACATGTTGTGTGACATGTTGTGATACATGTTGTGATACATGTTGTGTGACATGTGTTACATGTTGTGATACATGTTGTGATACATGTTGTGTGACATGTTGTGTTACATGTTGTGTTACATGTTGTGATACATGTTGTGATACATGTTGTGTGGACATGTTGTGATACATGTTGTGTGACATGTTGTTGACATGTTGTGTGACATGTTGTGTTACATGTTGTGATACATGTTGTGATACATGTTGTGTGACATGTTGTGATACATGTTGTGTTACATGTTGTGTGACATGTTGTGTTACATGTTGTGTTACATGTTGTGATACATGTTGTGTTACATGTTGTGATACATGTTGTGATACATGTTGTGATACATGTTGTGTGACATGTTGTGTGACATGTTGTGATACATGTTGTGTTACATGTTGTGATACATGTTTGTGACATGTTGTGATACATGTTGTGATACATGTTGTGTTACATGTTGTGATACATGTTGTGATACATGTTGTGTGACATGTTGTGTTACATGTTGTGATACATGTTGTGTGACATGTTGTGATACATGTTGTGATACATGTTGTGTTACATGTTGTGATACATGTTGTGTGACATGTTGTGTGACATGTTGTGTTACATGTTGTGATACATGTGTGATACATGTTGTGTTACATGTTGTGATACATGTTGTGTGACATGTTGTGATACATGTTGTGTTACATGTTGTGTTACATGTTGTGATACATGTTGTGTTACATGTTGTGATACATGTTGTGATACATGTTGTGTTACATGTTGTGATACATGTTGTGTGACATGTTGTGTGACATGTTGTGTGACATGTTGTGATACATGTTGTGTTACATGTTGTGATACATGTTGTGTGACATGTTGTGTGACATGTTGTGTTACATGTTGTGATACATGTTGTGTGACATGTTGTGTGACATGTTGTGTTACATGTTGTGTTACATGTTGTGATACATGTTGTGACATGTTGTGATACATGTTGTTTACATGTTGTGATACATGTTGTGTTACATGTTGTGATACATGTTGATACATGTTGTGATACATGTTGTTTTACATGTTGTGATACATGTTGTCTGACATGTTGTGTGACATGTTGTGTGACATGTTGTGTTACATGTTGTGATACATGTTGTGTTACATGTTGTACATGTTGTGATACATGTTGTGTGACATGTTGTGTTACATGTTTGTTCATGTTGTGATACATGTGTGTTACATGTTGTGATACATGTTGTGTGACATGTTTGTGGACATGTTGTGATACATGTTGTGATACATGTTGTGTTACATGTTGTGATACATGTTGTGTGACATGTTGTGTGACATGTTGTGTGACATGTTGTGTGACATGTTGTGTTACATGTTGTGATACATGTTGTGTTACATGTTGTGATACATGGTGTGACATGTTGTGACATGTTGTGTGACATGTTGTGATACATGTTGTGTTACATGTTGTGATCATGGATGTTGCCCCTGGTTTCTGTGATGTGCTCTATGTGACATGTACTGTATGTAGTAACGTGTGTTTGTTCTCTCTTATCCTCTCGCCTGTATCGACTTGTCTTTCATCCTTTTTATTTTATATTTTTTATAACTAATGCTGTTGATATATTGTGATTTTAAAAAGACGTGTATTTCCATCTGGCCGGGGACAACAGCTGGAAATTAGCCATGTCGGCTAAAGCTGCTCCATTTACTGTTTTTGTGACAGTTCATCGACGAGGACTTTCCACGACACTATAAATGAATAACTAAACATGAAAAAACAAAGTAAAATATGTCATGCTTTTATTGTGAAATGGGAAAACTGTTTTTATAAAAGCAGATTTTTTATTGTGTGAATCAAATAATTAAGGTTCATTAAACAGATATTTAAATGAAATGGAAATAATAAAACAAGTTGATTCCTACAAAAAAATAATTAAACATTGGAGGGGGAGGGGGGGGTTACATCTTCAAACATTTCAGAATAAAACTTTATTAACACAGAAACCTTTAAAGAAAGTTTCCTTTTATAAAAAAAATAACGTTTAAAAAACATCTCGGCATCAGATCATCCCAGAACCGCTGGCCGGCGGGGGTGGAGTCAGCGCCTCCTGAGGGGCGGGTGGGAGGCTGAATACCGACCCCCCGCCTCCACCGTGAACAGAAAGATCATGTTGGCGACCGTCATGGCGATGCTCGGCAGGAAGGAGAGGCCGAACCCGAAACCCCGGATACTGCTGCCGAACGCCGCCGCCACCCAGTACACCAGCCTGAGACACAAAACAAACGCACCTTTAGTTAAACCAGCCTGAGACACAAAACAAACGCACCTTTAGTTAAACCAGCCTGAGACTCAATTTAAAGGTGGGGGTCTAATCCTGAGCTACAGGTGGTCCTGAACTAAAGGGGGTCCTGAGCTACAGGGGGTCCTGAGCTACAGGTGGTCCTGAGCTACAGGTGGGTTCTGGGTTCTAGGGGGTCCTGAGCTACAGGGGGTCCTGAGCTACAGGTGGGTTCTGGGTTCTGGGGGGTCCTGAGCTACAGGGGTCCTGAGCTACAGGTGGTCCTGAGCTACAGGTGCGTTCTGGGTTCTGGAGGGTCCTGACTCCTGAGCTACAGGGGGTCCTGAGCTACAGGTGGTCCTGAGCTACAGGTGGTTCTGGGTTCTGAGTTCTGGGGGTCTCACCTCCCGAAGGCAAAGACCACACGGTCAGCAGGGGGACCTGAGCTACAGGTGGTTCTGGGTTCTGAGTTCTGGGGGGTCTCACCTCCCGAAGGCAAAGACCACGGTCAGCAGGGGGACCAGCTTCAGGTGGTTCTGGGTTCTGGGGGGTCCTGAGCTACAGGTGGTTCTGGGGGGTCCTGAGCTACAGGTGGTCCTGAGCTACAGCTGGTTCTGAGCTACAGCTGGTTCTGGGGGGTCCTGAGTTACAGGTGGTCCTGAGCTACAGGTGGTTCTGGGGGGTCCTGAGCTACAGGTGGTCCTGAGCTACAGCTGGTTCTGGGTTCTGGGGGGTTCTGGGTTCTGAGCTACAGGCGGTCCTGAGTTACAGGTGGTCCTGAGCTACAGGTGGTTCTGAGCTACAGGTGGTTCTGAGCTACAGGTGGTTCTGGGTTCTGGGGGGTTCTGGGTTCTGAGCTACAGGCGGTCCTGAGCTACAGGTGGTCCTGAGCTACAGGTGGTTCTGGGTTCTGGGGGGTCCTGAGCTA
>JAAKFY010000161.1:473282-484352 GCA_011823955.1 Dissostichus mawsoni
TGAGGACCTGTCTGTCTCTCTACCTGTCTGTCTCTCTACACCCTGAGGCGCTCCGTGTTCAGTGTCTCTCACCTGTCTGTTTCTCCCCTGTCTGTTTTTCACCTGTCTGTTTCTCACCTGTCTCACCTTTCCTTCTCACCTGTCTGTCTCTCACCTGTCTGTTTCTCACCTGTCTGTCTCTCACCTGTTTGTTTCTCACCTGTCTGTCTCTCACCTGTCTGTCTCTCACCTGTCTGTTTCTCACCTGTCTGTCTCTCACCTGTTTGTTTCTCACCTGTCTGTCTCTCACCTGTCTGTTTCTCACCTGTCTGTTTCTCACCTGTCTGTTTCTCACCTGTCTCACCTTTTTTCTCTCACCTGTCTCACATGTGCCTGTCACCTGTCTGTCTCTCACCTGTCTCACATGTGCCTGTCACCTGTCTGTCTCTCAGGTTGGGTGGTGCTGGGTGTCACTCGCCTCAGGTCCTCTGTGATTGGCCCTCACTTTGATGACGAGGCGAAGGGGGCGGGGCTTCCTGAGGTCTCTGTGCACCGACGCTTCGTCTCTGACTCCGCCTCCCTGTTCCTCATCTACTTCCTGAACCTGTCCGTCATGTCAGTGTACCTGAACCAGGACCACCTGAAGCTGGTCCCCCTGCTGACCGTGGTCTTTGCCTTCGGGAGGTGAGACCCCCAAGAACTCAGAACCACCTGTAGCTCAACCCCCTGTAGCTCAGGACCCCCCAGAACCACCTGTAGCTCAGGACCCCCCAGAACCACCTGTAGCTCAGGACCCCCTGTAGCTCAGGACCCCCTGTAGCTCAGGACCCCCTGTAGCTCAGGACCCCCAGAACCCAGAACCACCTGTAGCTCAGGACCACCTGTAGCTCAGGACCGCCTGTAGCTCAGAACCCAGAACCCCCCAGAACCCAGAACCACCTGTAGCTCAGAACCACCTGTAGCTCAGAACCACCTGTAGCTCAGGACCACCTGTAACTCAGGACCGCCTGTAGCTCAGAACCCAGAACCCCCCAGAACCCAGAACCAGCTGTAGCTCAGGACCACCTGTAGCTCAGGACCCCCCAGAACCCCTGTAGCTCAGGACCACCTGTAACTCAGGACCCCCCAGAACCAGCTGTAGCTCAGAACCAGCTGTAGCTCAGGACCACCTGTAGCTCAGGACCCCCCAGAACCACCTGTAGCTCAGGACCCCCCAGAACCCAGAACCACCTGAAGCTGGTCCCCCTGCTGACCGTGGTCTTTGCCTTCGGGAGGTGAGACCCCCCAGAACTCAGAACCCAGAACCACCTGTAGCTCAGGTCCCCCTGCTGACCGTGTGGTCTTTGCCTTCGGGAGGTGAGACCCCCAGAACTCAGAACCCAGAACCACCTGTAGCTCAGGACCACCTGTAGCTCAGGACCCCCTGTAGCTCAGGAGTCAGGACCCTCCAGAACCCAGAACGCACCTGTAGCTCAGGACCACCTGTAGCTCAGGACCCCTGTAGCTCAGGACCCCCCAGAACCAGAACCCACCTGTAGCTCAGGACCCCCTGTAGCTCAGGACCCCCTAGAACCCAGAACCCACCTGTAGCTCAGGACCACCTGTAGCTCAGGACCCCCTGTAGCTCAGGACCCCCTTTAGTTCAGGACCACCTGTAGCTCAGGATTAGACCCCACCTTTAAATTGAGTCTCAGGCTGGTTTAACTAAAGGTGCGTTTGTTTTGTTTCTCAAGCTGGTTATCTAAAGGTGCGTTTGTTTTGGGTCTCAGGCTGGTTTAACTAAAGGTGCGTTTGTTTTGGGTCTCAGGCTGGTTTAACTAAAGGTGCGTTTGTTTTGTTTCTCAGGCTGGTTTAACTAAAGGTGCGTTTGTTTTGTTTCTCAGGCTGGTTTAACTAAAGGTGCGTTTGTTTTGTTTCTCAGGCTGGTTTAACTAAAGGTGCGTTTGTTTTGGGTCTTAGGCTGGTTTAACTAAAGGTGCGTTTGTTTTGTTTCTCAGGCTGGTTTAACTAAAGGTGCGTTTGTTTTGTGTCTCAGGCTGGTTTAACTAAAGGTGCGTTGTTTTGTGTCTCAGGCTGGTGTACTGGGTGGCGGCGGCGTTCGGCAGCAGTATCCGGGGTTTCGGGTTCGGCCTCTCCTTCCTGCCGAGCATCGCCATGACGGTCGCCAACATGATCTTTCTGTTCACGGTGGAGGCGGGGGGTCGGTATTCAGCCTCCCACCCGCCCCTCAGGAGGCGCTGACTCCACCCGCCGGCCGGCAGCGGTTCTGGGGATGATCTGATGCCGAGATGTTTTTTAAACGTTATTTTTTTATAAAAGGAAACTTTCTTTAAAGGTTTCTGTGTTAATAAAGTTTTATTCTGAAATGTTTGAAGATGTAACCCCCCCTCCCCCTCCAATGTTTAATTATTTTTTTGTAGGAATCAACTTGTTTTATTATTTCCATTTCATTTAAATATCTGTTTAATGAACCTTAATTATTTGATTCACACAATAAAAAAATCTGCTTTTATAAAAACAGTTTTCCATTTCACAATAAAAGCATGACATTTTTACTTTTTTCATGTTTAGTTATTCATTTATAGTGTCGTGGAAAGTCCTCGTCGATGAACTGTCACAAAAACAGTAAATGGAGCAGCTTTAGCCGACATGGCTAATTTCCAGCTGTTGTCCCCGGCCAGATGGAAATACACGTCTTTTTAAAATCACAATATATCAACAGCATTAGTTATAAACAAATATAAAATAAAAAGGATGAAAGACAAGTCGATACAGGCGAGAGGATAAGAGAGAACAAACACACGTTACTACATACAGTACATGTCACATAGAGCACATCACAGAAACCAGGGGCAACATCCATGATCACAACATGTATCACAACATGTCACACAACATGTCACACAACATGTATCACAACATGTAACACAACATGTATCACAACATGTAACACAACATGTAACACAACATGTCACACAACATGTATCACAACATGTATCACAACATGTAACACAACATGTATCACAACATGTAACACAACATGTCACACAACATGTCACACAACATGTCAGACAACATGTATCACAACATGTAAAACAACATGTATCACAACATGTATCAACATGTATCACAACATGTAACACAACATGTATCACAACATGTAACACAACATGTATCACAACATGTAACACAACATGTCACACAACATGTCACACAACATGTATCACAACATGTAACACAACATGTAACACAACATGTCACACAACATGTCACACAACATGTATCACAACATGTAACACAACATGTATCACAACATGTCACACAACATGTCACACAACATGTCACACAACATGTATCACAACATGTAACACAACATGTATCACAACATGTATCACAACATGTAACACAACATGTATCACAACATGTAACACAACATGTCACACAACATGTATCACAACATGTCACACAACATGTATCACAACATGTAACACAACATGTATCACAACATGTATCAAACATGTCACACAACATGTCACACAACATGTATCACAACATGTAACACAACATGTCACACAACATGTAACACAACATGTCACACAACATGTATCACAACATGTATCACAACATGTAACACAACATGTATCACAACATGTAACACAACATGTCACACAACATGTCACACAACATGTCAGACAACATGTATCACAACATGTAAAACAACATGTATCACAACATGTATCAACATGTATCACAACATGTAACACAACATGTATCACAACATGTAACACAACATGTATCACAACATGTAACACAACATGTCACACAACATGTCACACAACATGTATCACAACATGTAACACAACATGTAACACAACATGTCACACAACATGTCACACAACATGTATCACAACATGTAACACAACATGTATCACAACATGTCACACAACATGTCACACAACATGTCACACACATGTATCACAACATGTAACACAACATGTATCACAACATGTATCACAACATGTAACACAACATGTATCACAACATGTAACACAACATGTCACACAACATGTATCACAACATGTCACACAACATGTATCACAACATGTAACACAACATGTATCACAACATGTATCACAACATGTAACACAACATGTCACACAACATGTCACACAACATGTATCACAACATGTAACACAACATGTATCACAACATGTATCACAACATGTCACACAACATGTATCACAACATGTAACACAACATGTCACACAACATGTCACAACATGTATCACAACATGTATCACAACATGTAACACAACATGTATCACAACATGTATCACAACATGTCACACAACATGTATCACAACATGTAACACAACATGTATCACAACATGTCACACAACATGTCACACAACATGTATCACAACATGTATCACAACATGTATCACAACATGTAACACAACATGTATCACAACATGTAACACAACATGTAACACAACATGTCACACAACATGTAACACAACATGTATCACAACATGTCACACAACATGTATCACAACATGTCACACAACATGTCACACAACATGTCACACAACATGTATCACAACATGTCACACAACATGTATCACAACATGTATCACAACATGTAACACAACATGTAACACAACATGTCACACAACATGTATCACAACATGTATCACAACATGTAACACATGTCACACAACATGTATCACAACATGTATCACAACATGTCACACAACATGTATCACAACATGTATCACAACATGTAACACAACATGTAACACAACATGTCACACAACATGTATCACAACATGTATCACAACATGTAACACAACATGTCACACAACATGTCACACAACATGTAACAACATGTAACACAACATGTATCACAACATGTAACACAACATGTAACACTCACGCCATACTCAACACAGACTAGTGTGTGCAGGTGTAGTTCTCAGTGACCCATGTTTTTAGTGTGCTGTGAAGGTGGTGTGTGTCTCTGATCTGAGTGGGTAGAGAGCTCCAGGTTGTGAAGGTGGTGTGTGTCTCTGATCTGAGTGGGTAGAGAGCTCCAGGTTGTGAAGGTTGGTGTGTGTCTCTGATCTGAGTGGGTAGAGAGCTCCAGGTTGTGAAGGTGGTGTGTGTCTCTGATCTGAGTGGGTAGAGAGCTCCAGGTTGTGAAGGTGGTGTGTGTCTCTGATCTGAGTGGGTAGAGAGCTCCAGGTTGTGAAGTGGTGTGTGTCTCTGATCTGAGTGGGTAGAGAGCTCCAGGTTGTGAAGGTGGTGTGTGTCTCTGATCTGAGTGGGTAGAGAGCTCCAGGTTGTGAAGGTGGTGTGTGTCTCTGATCTGAGTGGGTAGAGAGCTCCAGGTTGTGAAGGTGGTTGTGTCTCTGATCTGAGTGGGTAGAGAGCTCCAGGTTGTGAAGGTGGTGTGTGTCTCTGATCTGAGTGGGTAGAGAGTCTGAGAGCTCCAGGTTGTGAAGGTGGTGTGTGTCTCTGATCTGAGTGAGTAGAGAGCTCCAGGTTGTGAAGGTGGTGTGTGTCTCTGATCTGAGTGGGTAGAGAGCTCCAGGTTGTGAAGGTTGGTGTGTGTCTCTGATCTGAGTGGGTAGAGAGCTCCAGGTGTGAAGGTGGTGTGTGTCTCTGATCTGAGTGGGTAGAGAGCTCCAGGTTGTGAAGGTGGTGTGTGTCTCTGATCTGAGTGGGTAGAGAGCTCCAGGTTGTGAAGGTGGTGTGTGTCTCTGATCTGAGTGGGTAGAGAGCTCCAGGTTGTGAAGGTGGTGTGTGTCTCTGATCTGAGTGGGTAGAGAGTCTGAGAGCTCCAGGTTGTGAAGGTGGTGTGTGTCTCTGATCTGAGTGAGTAGAGAGCTCCAGGTTGTGAAGGTGGTGTGTGTCTCTGATCTGAGTGGGTAGAGAGCTCCAGGTTGTGAAGGTGGTGTGTGTCTCTGATCTGAGTGGGTAGAGAGCTCCAGGTTGTGAAGGTTGGTGTGTGTCTCTGATCTGAGTGGGTAGAGAGCTCCAGGTTGTGAAGGTGGTGTGTGTCTCTGATCTGAGTGGGTAGGGAGTCTGAGAGCTCCAGGTTGTGAAGGTGGTGTGTGTCTCTAATCTGAATGGGTAGAGAGCTCCAGGTTGTGAAGGTGTGGTGTGTCTCTGATCTGAGTGGGTAGGGAGTCTGAGAGCTCCAGGTTTGCGTGGCTGCGACCGAGAATGCTCAATGAGTGTTAATGGAGAGCAGTTAAAAGCTGACCGTTTGTCAAATGTAACCTTTGAAATGTGGACGTCTGTTTGCTAACGACTTCATGTTGTCGGCACCAGAGGAACCGGTTGGACTGAAACCCAACACCTGCACACAGGAAGTGCAGATGGTCCGATGTCAAAATAAAAGCACCAAGTCCAAGAGGTTTGAGTTTTATTGTGGTGGTACTGCCTGTCTTTAAATTCCTTTGACTTCATTATAATGAATCATTAATGTACTTATAATTATAATAATGCATTATAGGCTCTCTAACTGTTGTCACACTAACACACCTGACAGGTGAGTCTCACCTTCATCCTCCTCATATCTTAATTATAGAATATTATATATAATTATATTTTATATTTAAATCCCTGCTTTCTGAATGCAGCTGAGGCCAGTTGAATAATAATTACTACTGAAGTATTAATGATCAGTCTGTGTTTTTCAGACCTTAGTATTTCATAACATCTTGGGGCTCTTATTTTGAAGGCTTGGGGTGTGTGCAGTTACCTAACTGAAGGTGTGTGTCTGTAGGAGTCTTTGTTTGTGCAGGACGACGCGTTTAAGGTCGGCAGTTTAAAATCTGACCCTTCAGACGGTTAAAGTGAGCAGTTTGTATCTGATGGAGGTTCCTGTGAGGAGGAAGTCCTGCCTTCTAAGGCTCAGAAACACCTGTCCATTCAGGAAGCTGCGGAGGACAACATACGGTCAGAGCCTTCAAACACTCCTTAAATACACCTTAAATACTCTTTCAAACAAACCTTACATACACCTTAAATACTCCTTCAAACAAACCTTACATACACCTTAAATACTCCTTCAAACACACCTTAAATACTCCTTCAAACACACCTTAAATACTCCTTCAAACAAACCTTACATACACCTAAATACTCCTTCAAACAAACTTACATACCCTCAAATACTCCTTCAAACACACCTTACATACTCCTTCAAAAAGGAAGTGTATGGTCAGGTGAGGAAGGGTTTAGGTCAGGTGAGGAAGGGTTAAGGTCAGGTGAGGAAGGGTTAAGGTCAGGTGAGGAAGGGTTAAGGTCAGGTGAGGAAGGGTTAAGGTCAGGTGAGGAAGGGTTTAGGTCAGGTGAGGAAGGTTTAAGGTCAGGTGAGGAAGGGTTAAGGTCAGGTGAGGAAGGTTAAGGTCAGGTGAGGAAAGGTTTAGGTCAGGTGAGGAAGGGTTAAGGTCAGGTGAGGAAGGGTTAAGGTCAGGTGAGGAAGGGTAACGTCTGACTTTTGGACAAAATTAACATGGGACTCCTCCTGCCATTGGACGACTATCGTCTCAATGGAATATTAATGGCCAAATTGAATACAAATTTGACCCACATTCTCCAGCCATTGGCAGGAGTGTTTGAAAGTGACAAAAAACGTGATATTTACATTTTCCAGCAGGGGAGCTCTAAGACCGTGTAATATCTTTGCTGTACTTCGGGGGGGGAAAAAGAAGGTGTATTTATGACTAAACGCGCTTTAAACGGGTAAACAAGTGTGCCTGGCCCCCAAACTTTGTGGGTATGCTACAGCGGGTACCACCTGTCACTATACCAAGTTTGTAATCCCTGCGACGTTTATAAATATTTGACATTGTCCAAATGTCTCAATTTTCACACCAATACATCATATGGTGGCCTATATATCACCGTTCAAATATCAGCTCCAAATGTCAATGCATTGTGGAAATATGAGCCTGTCCATTTGGAGGACATTTTTTAACATTGAAACTGTCCCTGCATTCCAGGGACAGTTTCAATGTTAAAAAAACTCCTCCAAATGGACAGGCTAAAACACTCGTCCAGACGTTTAAAAACCCTTTTCCCCCCTTTCAAACCCTTTTCCTGGGTTGAAAAGTCAGGTGCTGCATCCTGCTATCTGGGTACACTCTGTCTCTATTTACAACCCTTTTTACCGATGTTTCAAACCCTTTTCCTGGCTCAGAAAGTGAGGTATTTAAGCCTGCTTCATGTCCAATTAATGGACTTTCTTTTGCATTGAAACGGTCCTACATTGTTTAACATTGTACAATACATGAACCTTTTCAATACTAAATAAAGTCCATCAATTGGACATGAAGGAGGCTTCAATACCTCACTTTTAAATGCATTTATGTTATCATTAATATGGTTCCCTGAAACAATGCACATACTCTGGAGCTCATTGGGGTCCTGCTTATGCTTTAACAACACAGTCTCACCCCCTGAAGGTCCAGGAGCGACGCTTGGTCAGGGTCCTATGGCGCGACGCTTGGTCAGGGTCCTATGGCGCGACGCTTGGTCAGGGTCCTATGGAGCGACGCTTGGTCAGGGTCCTATGGCGCGACGCTTGGTCAGGGTCCTATGGAGCGACGCTTGGTCAGGGTCCTATGGCGCGACGCTTGGTCAAGGTCCTATGGAGCGACGCTTGGTCAGGGTCCTATGGAGCGACGCTTGGTCAGGGTCCTATGGCGCGACGCTTGGTCAGGGTCCTATGGCGCGACGCTTGGTCAGGGTCCTATGGAGCGACGCTTGGTCAGGGTCCTATGGAGCGACGCTTGGTCAGGGTCCTATGGAGCGACGCTTGGTCAGGGTCCTATGGAGCGACGCTTGGTCAGGGTCCTATGGCGCGACGCTTGGTCAAGGTCCTATGGAGCGACGCTTGGTCAGGGTCCTATGGAGCGACGCTTGGTCAGGGTCCTATGGCGCGACGCTTGGTCAGGGTCCTATGGCGCGACGCTTGGTCAGGGTCCATGGAGCGACGCTTGGTCAGGGTCCTATGGAGCGACGCTTGGTCAGGGTCCTATGGAGCGACGCTTGGTCAGGGTCCTATGGAGCGACGCTTGGTCAGGGTCCTATGGAGCGACGCTTGGTCAGGGTCCTATGGAGCGACGCTTGGTCAGGTCCTATGGAGCGACGCTTGGTCAGGTCCTATGGAGCGACGCTTGGTCAGGGTCCTATGGCGTGCAGTTGTGACGCGCCGAGTCTCCTTCAGCTTCATAAACGGACGCAAAGAGCTTTCAACTGATTGCAATGTATTCCCATCGGCGGCGGTATTTGACGCTCAGGGAAGCACCGCATGGTCCATGTCGGCGACACTTAAAGGCAATGTGAGCGTCCATTCCCATTGGATAACGGAGGATTTTACACCCGGAAGTAAGTATTCTCTTACTGTCGATTGATTTACAGTGATATCTGCACTACTCATCAACTCAGAAACACCAGAGTATCCTTGTTGATTACACAACATTGATTGGTTTAAATTGTGTTCAATGCTTTTGTATTTTTCCCCTTCGATTCGGAGAAACAAATTTTTTTCGGAGTTTAGGATGGCAGAAGACACTACACTACCCAGAATCCTCAGCTTTCGTTCCGCTTTGCTCGACAAACCCCGTGATTAGTCCTCAAGCTCTGTGATTGGATGTTGGAGTGGCAGTGCACGAAGTTTACGCCGAGCGTCAAACAGCACTTTGAAATGGAATGACCAAGCGTCGCTCCATAGGACCCTGACAAAGCGTGGCTCCATAGGACCCTCACCAAGCGTCGCTCCATAGGACCCTGACCAAGCGTCGCTCCATAGGACCCTGACCAAGCGTCGCTCCATAGGACCCTGACCAAGCGTCGCTCCATAGGACCCTCACCAAGCGTCGCTCCATAGGACCCTGACCAAGCGTCGCTCCATAGGACCCTGACCAAGCGTCGCTCCATAGGACCCTGACCAAGCGTCGCTCCATAGGACCCTGACCAAG
The DNA here is from genome assembly GCA_011823955.1 of Dissostichus mawsoni. Taxonomy (NCBI): domain Eukaryota; kingdom Metazoa; phylum Chordata; class Actinopteri; order Perciformes; family Nototheniidae; genus Dissostichus; species Dissostichus mawsoni. The sequence goes on from JAAKFY010000161.1 coordinate 483,257, forward strand.
CGTCGCTCCAAGGACCCTGACCGAGCGTTGCTCCATAGGACCCTGACCAAGCGTCGCTCCATAGGACCCTGACCAAGCGTCACTCCTGGATCTTCAGGGAGTGAGACTGTGTTGGCTTTAATCAGGCGTTTTAACACTTTTTTCCATGAAAATGATTTTTAATCACTATCATGGGGCTATATAAATCCAATTCCGGGTAATTCGGAGCACAATTGTACCTTTTACTATTAAAATGTATTTGTATTATATATTTCTGGGCTAGGAAAGTGACATTTCTGGGTGATTTTGTCAGTTTATGGAGCTTAGCCCACAAATCCTGGAGGTTCCAGGCCAAATTTGGGTGCTCATAGGCGGCCCTCAGGCGCACCCACCCGTGGAAAGAAGGAAATGTGAAGAAAATGGTTAATTATATCTTAAAATAATAAAAAATAAAGTTTTAAAAAATTGTCGGAAAAATGACTAAGTGCCAACGGAGAAGGGACCCGAAAATGCTCAACCCTTTGGCGCTTCGGGCCCTTTTTCCCCTTCTCCGTTGTAAGTTGCAACGGAGAAGGGGAAAAGTGTCCGGGGGTTAATTTCCCTTTCTCCGTCAAAAATATTCATCCATACATTTTGGACACTTTTGTCATTTTCACCCTTTTGGCCCGGATCTATTTATTTTATTTTTCTTCAGTTTTGGGCCGTTAGACCGGTTCCTTCTACATGGGGCACTGCCCAGTCTGGGTGTCCCCAGTCGGCCCTCACTGAAGGGGTGGTGGTGCCAATAAGAAGGCCGAAGTTGGATGTTGATGGGCGGGTGGGCGGGCGGGCAGCATTAAGGTTCCCAGGGGCAGTTAAAGTGCCACTTTCCATCAGCCTCTCCTTGGTGCTGAACCCTGTGAGGAGTGCTCAAGTGTTGGCGGAGGAGGTGTAAGGCAGAGGAGGGTGAAAAAAAGTTAAAGTGTGTGAACCTCCAGCCCAGAAGGGGTGGTGGTGCCAATAAGAAGGCCGAATTTGGATGCTGAGGGGCGGGCAGTAAAGCACCACAAAATCCACCCCCCTTTTAGGATTACCAGGGGTAATGAGGTTCTGGCGGGTGTGAATATCTGGGTTTAGT
>JAAKFY010000161.1:485352-513000 GCA_011823955.1 Dissostichus mawsoni
CCCACACACACAAAGAGACACACACACACATACACACACACCACACCACAAAGAGACACACACACAAACACACATACACACACACACACACACCCACACACACACACATACACCACACACCCACACACAACACCGCTGCAGACTCTCTGCACACACACACACACAACCGCTGCACTCTCTGCACACACAAACACACACACACACACACACCCCCGCTGCAGACTCTCTGCACACACACACACACCCCGCTGCAGACTCTCTGCACACACACACACACACACACACACACACACACAACACACAGGGAGGAGCAGAGACACGTTCATAAGCCGAAATGTTTATCTTGTCATTTTAAAGTAAAGTCAACACATCGACCCTAATATAGTCTATATTAAGAACGAGAAAAGTTTTTAACATATAACATATATATATAGTTTTTTTGTAAACATGTGACAAATGACGATGGTGATGACGTCAGAGCATCGTCCTGAGCTGAGCCCCGGCCCAATTTCACCCGTGAGTGTGTGTGTGTGGTTTTTTTTCAGGCTCTTTGACTGCAGCCAGGAACTCCAACATGGAGCTGCGGCGACTCTGGACCACCATGGAAGAGCTCAACTCATGCTGAACCCCCCCCCCCTAACTGAACCCCCCCCCCCACTAACTGAACCCCCCCCCCCACTAACTGAACCCCCCACTAACTGAACCCCCCCCCACTAACTGAACCCCCCACTAACTGAACCCCCCCCCCCTAACTGAACCCCCCCCCCACTAACTGAAAACCCCCCCCCCCCACTAACTGAACCCCCCCCCCACTAACTGAACCCCCCCCCACTAACTGAACCCCCCCCCACTAACTGAACCCCCCACTAACTGAACCCCCCCCCCCCACTAACTGAACCCCCCCACTAACTGAACCCCCCACTAACTGAACCCCACCCCCCCACTAACTGAACCCCCCCACTAACTGAACCCCCCCACTAACTGAACCCCCCCCCCCCACTAACTGAACCCCCCCCTACTGAACCCCCCCCCCCACTAACTGAACCCCCCACTAACTGAACCCCCCCACTAACTGAACCCCCCCACTAACTGAACCCCCCCCACTAACTGAACCCCCCCCAATAACTGAACCACCCTCCTGCTACCTGACAGGTGGCGTTCAGGGCCAAACCCCCCCCCCCCTCTTAATGATTCCTGCTTCCTCACATTCCTGAAGCCCCCCCCCCTCCCTCGTAATGATTCCTGCTTCCTCCCCCCCCACTAACAGAGCCCCCCCCCCCACCAGACGAGGACTTTGTGTCTATAAGGGAGTTAATTAACAGTGACCTCGTTAAGAACTAATTAATTAATTGTTATTTTATTTTGCCACACTAATTAATGAATGCTTGTTGTTTGAGCTGACTTCCTGTCAGCCGATGGTTTTTATTTTGTGTCAGGTAGCCAATCACTGCCATGATCGGTAGTCCGGGGGCCAATCAGAGACCTGATGAACAAAGGGCAGGAAGTGATGTCACAGCTCATTGTAATAAATCATGACAGGATTTTCTAAAATAAAAGCACTGGTCTGTCAAGCGCCTCGATTTTATTACGTCTTTGTTACACCATCAGGAAGGTTCCCTACAGAACCCATACACATCTGTTACACCATCAGGAAGGTTCCCTACAGAACCCATAGACATCTGTTACACCATCAGGAAGGTTCCCTACAGAACCCATACACATCTGTTACACCATCAGGAAGGTTCCCTACAGAACCCATAGACATCTGTTACACCATCAGGAAGGTTCCCTACAGAACCCATACACATCTGTTACACCATCAGGAAGGTTCCCTACAGAACCCATACACATCTGTTACACCATCAGGAGGTTCCCTACAGAACCCATAGACATCTGTTACACCATCAGGAAGGTTCCCTACAGAACCATACACATCTGTTACACCATCAGGAAGGTTCCCTACAGAACCAGTACAGGGTCATCTGGAGGTCTGCGACGCGATGATGTCACCGCCTCCTCAGCCAGCTTCAGGATTGGCTGCAGCTGCTCGTCTAACGAGGGGGCGTCGGCCTCGTTAGTGATGATCCAATCAAATTCAACTCCCTGTCCAACCCGCATTCTGACTCTGCATCATCCACACCTGAGAGACAGACAGATACACACACAGACAGTTAGACACACAGAAAGACAGGTAAGCAGACAGACAGATTGCAACGGTCAGGTGGTCTTACCTGTGCTGAAGCTCCACCCCCTCTGTTTTCGTGTTTTTTCTGAACTTTGAACTCGGACACTTTGAGTCTGTCGAGGAAACTCCGAGCAGAAAAACTGAAGATCAGTCTGACGGCGGGCATCACTCACCACCTGACCAATCAGAGAGCAGAGAGGGTCAACTGACCAATCAGAGAGCAGAGAGGGTCAACTGACCAACCAGAGAGCAGAGAGGGTCACTGACCAACCAGAGAGCAGAGAGGGTCAACTGACCATCAGAGAGCAGAGAGGGTCAACTGACCAATCAGAGAGCGTTAACACAACCAATAATTGAGTGACATCACAGGGACGTACCAGACAGGTGGGCAAGCTTCTCTGGTTGCTAGGCGACAGAAGAATCCGGGGTCGTCATGGCGCCGAGTTTCTCCCCAGCGAATCATATCGGCCCGATACTTCTCCTTGTAAGGACCCGGGCCCAGCAGCTGCTGCAGGTCCAGACCATGTTCCTGCAGAACCATCAGAACCATCAGAACAAGCCTGACTCAGCAGAACCATCAGAACCAGCCTGACTCAGCAGAACCAGCCTGACTCAGCAGAACCATCAGAACCAGCCTGACTCAGCAGAACCAGCCTGACTCAGCAGAACCATCAGAACCAGCCTGACTCAGCAGAACCATCAGAACCAGCCTGACTCAGCAGAACCATCAGAACCAGCCTGACTCAGCAGAACCATCAGATCCAGCCTGACTCAGCAGAACCATCAGATCCAGCCTGACTCAGCAGAACCATCAGATCCAGCCTGACTCAGCAGAACCATCAGAACCAGCCTGACTCAGCAGGTTATCGGCAGTCTCACCAGCGTACTGCTGTTGAGCGGTCCAGAGAGACGCAGGATGCAGCAAACATCGGATCCTAAACTAAAGGAAGAACAGGACAGATTAGAATCAAGAGAATACATCGGGAAGTACTGCAGTACTACATCGGGAAGTACTGCAGTACTACATCGGGAAGTACTGCAGTACTACATCGGGAAGTACTGCAGTAATACATCGGAAGTACTGCAGTACTACATCGGGAAGTACTGCAGTACTACATCGGGAAGTACTGCAGTAATACATCGGGAATACTGCAGTACTACATCGGGAAGTACTGCAGTACTACATCGGGAAGTACTGCAGTACTACATCGGGAAGTACTGCGGGTACAGTGTGTAGGTGTGTGTGTGGTACAGTGTGTAGGTGTGTGTGTGTGGTACAGTGTGTAGGTGTGTGTGTGGTACAGTGTGTAGTGTGTGTGTGGTACAGTGTGTAGGTGTGTGTGTGTTGTACAGTGTGTAGGTGTGTGTGTGGTACAGTGTGTAGGTGTTGTGTTGTACAGTGTGTGTGTGTGTGTGTGGTACAGTGTGTAGGTGTGTGTGTGTGGTACAGTGTGTAGGTGTGTGTGGTACAGTGTGTAGGTGTGTGTGTGGTACAGTGTGTAGGTGTGTGTGTGGTACAGTGTGTAGGTGTGTGTGTGGTACGGTGTGTGTGTGGTACAGTGTGTAGGTGTGTGTGTGTGGTACAGTGTGTAGGTGTGTGTGTGTGGTACAGTGTGTAGGTGTGTGTGTGGTACAGTGTGTAGGTTGTGTGTGTGGTACAGTGTGTAGTGTGTGTGTGTGGTACAGTGTGTAGGTGTGTGTGTGGTACAGTGTGTAGGTGTGTGTGTGTTGTACAGTGTGTAGGTGTTGTGTGTGTACAGTGTGTAGGTGTGTGTGTGTGGTACAGTGTGTAGGTGTGTGTGTGTGGTACAGTGTGTAGTGTGTGTGTGTGTACAGTGTGTGGTACAGTGTGTAGTGTTGTGTGTGGTACAGTGTGTAGGTGTGTGTGTGGGTACAGTGTGTAGGTGTGTGTGTGTGGTACAGTGTGTAGGTGTGTGTGTGTGTGTTGTACAGTGTGTAGGTGTTTGTGTGGTACAGTGTGTAGGTGTGTGTGTGTGGTACAGTGTGTAGGTGTGTGTGTGTACAGTGTGTGTGTGGTGTGTGTGTGTGTGTGGTACAGTGTGTAGGTGTGTGTGTGTGGTACAGTGTGTAGGTGTGTGTGGTACAGTGTGTAGGTGTGTGCGTGTTGTACAGTGTGTAGTGTCTGTGTGTGGTACAGTGTGTAGGTTCTGTGTGTGGTACAGTGTGTAGTGTCTGTGTGTGGTACAGTGTGTAGGTGTGTGTGTGTGTGGTACAGTGTGTAGGTGTGTGTGTGGTACAGTGTGTAGGTGTGTGTGTGGTACAGTGTGTAGGTGTGTGTGTGTGGTACAGTGTGTAGGTCTGTGTGTGTATGGTACAGTGCTTAGGTGTGTGTGTGTGGTACAGTGTGTAGGTGTGGTGTGTGGTTGTACAGTGTGTAGGTGTGTGTGTGGTACAGTGTGTAGGTGTGTGTGTGGTACAGTGTGTAGGTGTGTGTGTGTTGTACAGTGTGTAGGTGTGTGTGTGGTACAGTGTGTAGGTGTGTGTGTGTGGTACAGTGTGTAGGTGGTGTGTGTGGTACAGTGTGTAGGTGTGTGTGTGGTACAGTGTGTAGGTGTGTGTGTGTGGTACAGTGTGTAGGTGTGTGTGTGTGTGTGTGTGTGTTGTACAGTGTGTAGGTGTTTGTGTGGTACAGTGTGTAATGTGTGTGTGTGTGTGTGGTACAGTGTGTGTGTGTGTGTGGTACAGTGTTGTGTGTGTGTGGTACAGTGTGTAGGTGTGTGTGTGGTACAGTGTGTAGGTGTGTGCGTGTTGTACAGTGTGTAGGTGTGTGTGTGTGTACAGTGTGTAGGTGTCTGTGTGTGGTACAGTGTGTAGGTGTCTGTGTGTGGTACAGTGTGTAGGTGTGTGTGTGGTACAGTGTGTAGGTGTGTGTGTGGTACAGTGTGTAGTGTGTGTGTGGTACAGTGTGTAGGTGTGTGTGTGTGGTACAGTGTGGGTGTGTGTGTACAGTGTGTAGGTGTGTGTGTGGTACAGTGTGTAGGTGTGTGTGTGTGGTACAGTGTGTAGGTGTGTGTGTGTGTGTGGTACAGTGTGTAGGTCTGTGTGTGTATGGTACAGTGCTTAGGTGTGTGTTGTGTGGTACAGTGTGTAGGTGTGTGTGTGTGGTACAGTGTGTAGGTGTGTGTGTGGTACAGTGTGTAGGTGTTGTGTGGTACAGTGTGTAGGTGTGTGTGTGTTGTACAGTGTGTAGGTGTGTGTGTGGTACGGTGTGTGTGTGTGGTACAGTGTGTAGTGTGGTGTGTGGTACAGTGTGTAGGTGTGTGTGTGTGGTACAGTGTGTAGGTGTGGTGTGTGTGTGGTACAGTGTGTATGTGTGTGTGTGTGGTACAGTGTGTAGGTGTGTGTGTGGTACAGTGTGTAGGTATGTGTGTGTGTGTACAGTGTGTAGGTATGTGTGTGTGTGGTACAGTGTGTAGGTGTGTGTGTGTGTGGTACAGGTGTACGTGTGTGTGTGTTGTACAGTGTGTAGGTGTGTGTGTGTGGTACAGTGTGTAGGTGTGTGTGTGTTGTACAGTGTGTAGGTGTGTGTGTGTGCGGTACAGTGTGTAGGTTGTGTGTGTTGTACAGTGTGTAGGTGTGTGTGGTACAGTGTGTAGGTGTGTGTGGTACAGTGTGTAGTGTGTGTGTGTTGGTACAGTGTGTAGGTGTGTGTGTGTGTGTGTGTGTGTGTGGTACAGTGTGTAGGTGTGTGTGTGTGTGTGTGTGTGTGGTACAGTGTGTAGGTGTGTGTGTGTGTGGTACAGTGTGTAGGTGTGTGTGTGTGTTGTACAGTGTGTAGGTGTGTGTGTGTGGTACAGTGGTAGGTGTGTGTGTGTGGTACAGTGTGTAGGTGTGTGTGTGGTACAGTGTGTAGGTGTGTGTGTGGTACAGTGTGTAGGTGTGTGTGTGGTACAGTGTGTAGGTGTGTGTGTGTGGTACAGTGTGTAGGTGTGTGTGTGTGGTACAGTGTGTAGGTGTGTGTGTGGTACAGTGTGTAGGTGTGTGTGTGGTACAGTGTGTAGGTGTGTGTGGTTACAGTGTGTAGGTGTGTGCGTGTGTACAGTGGTAGGTGTGTGTGTGTGTGGTACAGTGTGTAGGTGTGTGTGTGGTACAGTGTGTAGGTGTGTGTGTGTGTGGTACAGTGTGTAGGTGTGTGTGTGGTACAGTGTGTAGGTGTGTGTGTGGTACAGTGTGTAGGTGTGTGTGTGGTACAGTGTGTAGGTGTGTGTGTGTGTGTGTGTGTGGTACAGTGTGTAGGTGTGTGTGTGTGTGTGGTACAGTGTGTAGGTGTGTGTGTGTGGTACAGTGTGTATGTGTGTGTGTGTGGTACAGTGTGTAGGTGTGTGTGTGTGGTACAGTGTGTAGGTGTTGTGTGTGGTACAGTGTGTAGGTGTGTGTGTGGTACAGTGTGTGTGGGTGTGTGTTGTACAGTGTGTGTGTGTGTGTGTTGTACAGTGTGTAGGTGTGTGTGTGGTACAGTGTGTAGGTGTGTGTGGTACAGTGTGTAGGTGTGTGTGCGTGGTACAGTGTGTAGGTGTGTGTGTGTGTACAGTGTGTAGGTGTGTGTGTGTGGTACAGTGTGTAGGTGGTGTGGTACAGTGTGTAGGTGTGTGTGGTACAGTGTGTAGGTGTGTGTGTGGTACAGTGTGTAGGTGTGTGTGTGTGTGTGGTACAGTGTGTAGGTGTGTGTGTGTGGGTACAGTGTGTAGGTGTGTGTGTGTGGTACAGTGTGTAGGTGTGTGTGTGTGTGTGTGGTACAGTGTGTAGGTGTGTGTGTGTTGTACAGTGTGTAGGTGGTGTGTGTGGTACAGTGTGTAGGTGTGTGTGTGGTACAGTGTGTAGGTGTGTGTGTGTTGTACAGTGTGTAGGTGTGTGTGTGTGTGTGGGTACAGTGTGTACTGTGTGTGTGTTGTACATGTGTAGGTGTGTGTGTGTGTGTGGTACAGTGTGTAGGTGTGTGTGTGTTGTACAGTGTGTAGGGTGTGTGTGTGCGGTACAGTGTGTAGGTGTGTGTGTGTTGTACAGTGTGTAGGTGTGTGTGTGTGTGTGTGGTACAGTGTGTAGTGTGTGTGTGTGGTACAGTGTGTAGGTGTGTGTGTGTGTGGTACAGTGTGTAGGTGTGTGTGTGTGTGGTACAGTGTGTAGGTGTGTGTGTGGTACAGTGTGTAGGTGTGTGTGTGTGTACAGTGTGTAGGTGTGTGTGTGTGGTACAGTGTGTAGGTGTGTGTGTGTGTTGTACAGTGTGTATGTGTGTGTGTGGTACAGTGTGTAGGTGTGTGTGTGTTGTACAGTGTGGTAGTGTGGTGTGTGTGTTACAGTGTGTAGGTGTGTGTGTGTTGTACAGTTCGTAGGTGTGTGTGTGTGCGGTACAGTGTGTAGGTGTGTGGTGTGGTACAGTGTGTAGGTGTGTGTGTGTGTGGTACAGTGTGTAGGTGTGTGTGTGGTACAGTGTGTAGGTGTGTGTGTGTGTGTGTGGTACAGTGTGTAGTGTGTGTGTGTGGTACAGTGTGTAGGTGTGTGTGTACAGTGTGTAGTGTGTGTGGTACAGTGTGTAGGTGTGGTGTGTGTGTACAGTGTGTAGGTGTGTGTGTGTGGTAAGTGTGTAGGTGTGTGTGTGTGTACAGTGTGTAGGTGTGTGTGTGTGGTACAGTGTGTAGGTGTGTGTGTGTGTGTGTACAGTGTGTAGGTGTGTGTGTGTGTGTGTGGTACAGTGTGTAGGTGTGTGTGTGTTGTACAGTGTGTAGGTGTGTGTGTGTGGTACAGTGTGTAGGTGTGTGTGTGTGGTACAGTGTGTAGGTGTGTGTGTGTGTACAGTGTGTAGTGTGTGTGTGTGTGTGTGGTACAGTGTGTACGTGTGTGTGTTGTACAGTGTGTAGGTGTGTGTGTGTGTGTACAGTGTGTAGGTGTGTGTGTGTGTACAGTGTGTAGGTGTGTGTGTGTGCGGTACAGTGTGTAGGTGTGTGTGTGTTGTACAGTGGTGTAGGTGTGTGTGTGTGTGTGTGTACAGTTGTAGGTGTGTGTGTGTGGTACAGTGTGTAGGTGTGTGTGTGTGGTACAGTGTGTAGGTGTGTGTGTGTGTGGTACAGTGTGTAGGTGTGTGTGTGTGGTACAGTGTGTAGGTGTGTGTGTGTGGTACAGTGTGTAGGTGTGTTGTGTTACAGTGTGTAGGTGTGTGTGTGTGTTGTACAGTGTGTATGTGTGTGTGTGGTACAGTGTGTAGGTGTGTGTGTTGTACAGTGTGTAGGTGTGTGTGTGTGTGGTACAGTGTGTAGGTGTGTGTGTTGTACAGTTCGTAGGTGTTGGTGTGCGGTACAGTGTGTAGGTGTGTGTGTGTGGTACAGTGTGTAGGTGTGTGTGTGTGTGGTACAGTGTGTAGGTGTGTGTGTGTACAGTGTGTAGGTGTGTGTGTGTGTGTGGTACAGTGTGTAGGTGTGTGTGTGTTGTACAGTGTGTAGGTGTGTGGTGTGTGTGTACGGTGTGTGTGTGTTGACAGTGTGTAGGTGTGTGTGTGTGTGTGGTACAGTGTGTAGGTGTGTGTGTGTTTTACAGTGTGTATGTGTGTGTGTGTGGTACAGTGTGTAGGTATTTGTGTGTGGTACAGTGTGTAGGTGTGTGTGTGTGTGGTACAGTGTGTAGGTGTGTGTGGTACAGTGTGTAGGTGTGTGTGTGTGGTACAGTGTGTAGGTGTGTGTGTGTGGTACAGTGTGTAGGTGTGTTGGTACAGTGTGTAGGTGTGTGTGTGTGTGGTACAGTGTGTAGGTGTGTGTGTGTGGTACAGTGTGTAGGTGTGTGTGTGTGTGTGATACAGTGTGTAGGTGTGTGTGTGTGGTACAGTGTGTAGGTGTGTGTGTGTGGTACAGTGTGTAGGTGTGTGTGTGTGGTACAGTGTGTAGGTGTGTGTGTGTGGTACAGTGTGTAGGTGTGTGTGTGTGTGTGTGTCCTCATCCGTAGCCTGTTATTGTCTCATTATACCACTGTGAATGAATTAAAGTAAATCTATAAGTCGTCATGAACACAGTTCTGTCCATCAGACAGAGTGCTGCTGTGCCTCTCCTCGATTCCTCTCTCCTCGATTCCACTCTCCTCGGTTCCCCTCCTCGACTCCTCTCTCCTCGACTCTTCTCCCCTCGGTTCCCTCCTCGACTCCTCCGCTCGCATCTCCTGTGGGCGGGACTAACCCCTAGATTCCACCGGGTCCGTCTGCGTCGCGTTACGGCCGCATTACGGTCACGTTACGGCTGCGCCGCGGCGTTCGCAAAGATCGCGGCCACTCTAGTCAATGGGTGCTATTCCACCAGACGCGCAGCGTTGCGGCTCAGAAGCGTCTCGGCGCTGGGCTCCTCTCAAAATAGGATGCAAGTCTATTTCGACGCGACGCAAGGCGTTGCATAGCGCCGGGCAGGAAGTGGAGCGGTCAGAGCATCCAGTCAATCCCCAAAATAAACACATTTTGCAGACCTATCCCTCCGTAGTCTTTCAAGTAGGAGAATAAATGCCAGCGTTCTCCACATCTTTGATTCATGTTGTTTTAACTGGAATATTACAATTATTATGAACTTTGTCTGCACAAAGCAGCCTGTCCAGGAAATGTGCCCAAATCAACAAAAACTGCGAGCCGGCAGGCAAGACGCTCCGCTTCTGAAATGCTTCTGAAACGCGCCCGGTAGGGTTTGACGCCGGAGGAGGCTGGACCAAAACCGCGGCGCAGACAGACCCGGTGGAATCGAGGGTAACGGCCCTGACACAGGAAGCCGAAGCCTTTAAGAGGATCTGTGGAGACGCATCGATCTGTTACACTTTAAGAGGATCTGTGGAGACGCATCGATCTGTTACACTTTAAGAGGATCTGTGGAGACGCATCGATCTGTTACACTTTAAGATGATCTGTGGAGACGCATCGATTGTTACACTTTAAGATGATCTGTGGAGACGCATCGATCTGTTACACTTTAAGAGGATCTGTGGAGACGCATCGATCTGTTACACTTTAAGAGGATCTGTGGAGACGCATCGATCTGTTACACTTTAAGAGGATCTGTGGAGACGCATCGATCTGTTACCTTTAAGAGGAAAACAGGCTAATTTCACGAAAACCAAGCAATTGAAACTTACAAAAAATGATTTAAAAAGGTAAACAATGAGGCTCCTCTACGCCAATAAATGCAAGAGATGCAGCATTTTTTCAACAATGTATAATTTACATGTTTCATCTTCCTCAGACGTCACTCATTGGGTGACAGCCCAACGATGATTTGGACTTTATTTCCCCCAAAACAGAAGCCTCAGCTTTGCAGTTTAGTTGTGTTTATATCCTACTTAGATTTTTAAGCCTATAATGCTTCACCGAACACAGGAGGGGGCTCGGCTGTCTACAAATAAAGACGCTCATTTTAATTCTCCCAAATATATTGAGGCTGAACCTGAACTTTCAGCTTGGGGGCCCCCTAGTGGCCGCGGGGGCCCTATGCATCTGCATAGTCCGCCTATAGGAAGAAACGGCCTGCCCGGACACACAAACTGACACCAAAGAACACGTCCCGACGGACCCGACTGTTGTGTCGCCTCGCGTCTCCTGCGTCCTGCGTCTCCTGCGTCTCGGCCAACAGTCGCACTGGAACACACCGCAAAGACTTCAGCCGACGGCCAAGTAGCACGTACGCACTGCGCCTGCGTGAGTGGCAATAACTCTCCTTACCAGCAGGCGGCGGTAGTGTGTATTCGTCATTCAAAAGAGGAAACAACCGGAAGACAGACTGCGTGATAACCGAGAGAGAAGAACAGACTGCGTGATAACCGAGAGAAGAAGAACAGACTGCGTGATAACAGAAAGAAGAAGAACAGACTGCGTGATAACCGAGAGAAGAAGAACAGACTGCGTGATAACCGAGAGAAGAAGAACAGACTGCGTGATAACAGAAAGAAGAAGAACAGACTGCGTGATAACGAGAGAAGAAGAACAGACTGCGGATAACCGAGAGAAGAAGAACAGACTACGTGATAACCGAGAGAAGAAGAACAGACTGCGGGATAACCGAGAAGAAGAACAGACTGCGTGATAACCGAGAGAAGAAGAACAGACTACGTGATCCGACCGAGAAGAAGAAACAGACTGCGGATAACCGAGAGAAGAAGAACAGACTACGTGATAACCGAGAGAAGAAGAACAGACTACGTGATAACCGAGAGAAGAAGAACAGACTGCGGATAACGAGAGAAGAAGAACAGAGCTCGTGATAACCGAGAGAAGAAGAACAGACTATGTGATAACCGAGAGAGAAGAACAGACTACGTGATAACCGAGAGAAGAAGAAACAGACTACGTGATAACGAGAGAAGAAGAACAGACTACGTGATAACGAGAGAAGAAGAACAGACTGCGTGATAACAGAGAGAAGAAGAACAGACTGCGTGATAACAGAGAGAAGAAGAACAGACTGCGTGATAACAGAGAGAAGAAGAACAGACTGCGTGATAACAGAGAGAAGAAGAACAGACTGCGTGATAACAGAGAGAAGAAGAACAGACTACGTGATACCGAGAGAAGAAGAACAGACTGCGTGATAACGAGAGAAGAAGAACAGACTGCGTGATAACAGAAAGAAGAAGAAAAGACTGCGTGATAACCGAGAGAAGAAGAGAACAGACTGCGTGATAACCGAGAGAAGAAGAACAGACTGCGTGATAACCGAGAGAAGAAGAACAGACTGCGTGATAACAGAAAGAAGAAGAACAGACTGCGTGATAACCGAGAGAAGAAGAACAGACTGCGGGATAACCGAGAGAAGAAGAACAGACTACGTGATAACCGAGAGAAGAAGAACAGACTGCGGGATAACCGAGAGAAGAAGAACAGACTGCGTGATAACCGAGAGAAGAAGAACAGACTGCGTGATAACCGAGAGAAGAAAACAGACTGCGGGATAACCGAGAGAAGAACAGACTGCGTGATAACCGAGAGAAGAAGAACAGACTATGTGATAACCGAGAGAAGAAGAACAGACTACGTGATAACCGAGAGAAGAAGAACAGACTATGTGATAACCGAGAGAAGAAGAACAGACTACGTGATAACCGAGAGAAGAAGAACAGACTGCGTGATAACAGAGAGAAGAAGAACAGACTGCGTGATAACAGAGAGAAGAAGAACAGACTGCGTGATAACCGAGAGAGAAGAACAGACTACGTGATAACAGAGAGAAGAAGAACAGACTGCGTGATAACAGAGAGAAGAAGAACAGACTGCGTGATAACAGAGAGAAGAAGAACAGACTGCGTGATAACAGAGAGAAGAAGAACAGACTACGTGATAACAGAGAGAAGAAGAACAGACTGCCGTGATAACCGAGAGAAGAAGAACAGACTGCGTGATAACAGAGAGAAGAAGAACAGACTGCGTGATATATACAAACAACAAATAGCGTGCGTTCCATTTTCACTCTCGTCCATCACAGACTGTTTCACATAACGACTTATAATCGAAAACATGTTTAGTGCGGTCTGTGTGTGCCTTCTTCACTTCCGTTTCGCTTCTCATGCACTGATTCGCTAAGCTGAACAGCCAATCAGAGTGATTTCTTTGGCCGACAGCCTCGGGAGCGGAAGGTGTCGGCACGGCCGAAAAGACACGACGGTGCGGGACACCAATCTGAGTAGGGCGACAGGACGCTCATCGACAGCCAGACATCAATCGACGGCCGAAATCGGCCCGGTGTGTCCGGCCTTAAGACGCGAGGATAGGATTCGAGGATAGGAGTCGAGGATAGGAGTCGAGGAGGGGAAATTAGAGAATTGGGAAACCTTCACAGTCACAAGTTACCGGTCTGGATCAGGTCCGTCACGTAATCCTTCCCGGACTTCCGTTTCCCGCTGAAGACCAGAACCAGTCTGGGCTCAGAGACCTCCATCCGTCTGCTGGAAGGATCATCATCATCATCATCATCATCATCATCATCATCATCATCATCATCATCATCATCATCATCATCATGAAATATGAGGTAAACTGTGAAACTAAACAGCAACAAACACAGAGAGCAGAAATGATTGATGACGTCAGAGGAGAGGAATAACCCTGAACTATCAGGAGAGCGTTAATATAAAGAGTAACAGATAAACTCCGGTTAGTGTCAGGAGAGCGTTAATATAAAGAATAACAGATAAACTCCGGTTAGTGTCAGGAGAGCGTTAATATAAAGAGTAACAGATAAACTCCGGTTAGTGTCAGGAGAGCGTTAATATAAAGAGTAACAGATAAACTCCGGTTAGTGTCAGGAGAGCGTTAATATAAAGTAACAGATAAACTCCGGTTAGTGTCAGGAGAGCGTTAATATAAAGAGTAACAGATAAACTCCGGTTAGTGTCAGGAGAGCGTTAATATAAAGAATAACAGATAAACTCCGGTTAGTGTCAGGAGAGCGTTAATATAAAGAATAACAGATAAACTCCGTTAGTGTCAGGAGAGCGTTAATATAAAGAATAACAGATAAACTCCGGTTAGTGTCAGGAGAGCGTTAATATAAAGAATACAGATACACTCCGGTCAGTGTCAGGAAAGCGTTAATATAAAGAATAACAGATACACTCCGGTTAGTGTCAGGAGAGCGTTAATATAAAGAATAACAGATAAACTCCGGTTAGTGTCAGGAGAGCGTTAATATAAAGAATAACAGATAAACTCCGGTTAGTGTCAGGAAAGCGTTAATATAAAGAATAACAGATACACTCCGGTTAGTGTCAGGAGAGCGTTAATATAAAGAATAACAGATAACTCACTCTCTCTCTCGGCTGTGGGACCTCCGGTTAGTGTCAGGAGAGCGTTAATATAAAGAGTAACAGATAAACTCCGGTTAGTGTCAGGAGAGCGTTAATATAAAGAGTAACAGATAAACTCCGGTTAGTGTCAGGAGAGCGTTAATATAAAGAGTAACAGATACACTCCGGTTAGTGTCAGGAGAGCGTTAATATAAAGAGTAACAGATAAACTCCGGTTAGTGTCAGGAGAGCGTTAATATAAAGAGTAACAGATAAACTCCGGTTAGTGTCAGGAGAGCGTTAATATAAAGAATAACAGATAAACTCCGGTTAGTGTCAGGAGAGCGTTAATATAAAGAATAACAGATAAACTCCGGTTAGTGTCAGGAAAGCGTTAATATAAAGAATAACAGATACACTCCGGTTAGTGTCAGGAGAGCGTTAATATAAAGAATAACAGATAAACTCACTCTCTCTCTCGGCTGTGGGACCTCCGGTTAGTGTCAGGAGAGCGTTAATATAAAGAGTAACAGATAAACTCCGGTTAGTGTCAGGAGAGCGTTAATATAAAGAGTAACAGATAAACTCCGGTTAGTGTCAGGAGAGCGTTAATATAAAGAGTAACAGATAAACTCCGGTTAGTGTCAGGAGCGTTAATATAAAGAGTAACAGATAAACTCCGGTTAGTGTCAGGAGAGCGTTAATATAAAGAGTAACAGATAAACTCCGGTTAGTGTCAGGAGAGCGTTAATATAAAGAATAACAGATAAACTCCGGTTAGTGTCAGGAGAGCGTTAATATAAAGAATAACAGATAAACTCCGGTTAGTGTCAGGAAAGCGTTAATATAAAGAATAACAGATACACTCCGGTTAGTGTCAGGAGAGCGTTAATATAAAGAATAACAGATAAACTCACTCTCTCTCTCGGCTGTGGGACCTCCGGTTAGTGTCAGGAGAGCGTTAATATAAAGAATAACAGATACACTCCGGTCAGTGTCAGGAGAGCGTTAATATAAAGAATAACAGATACCGTAATGTCGGATAAACAGGAAGACTTCACAGAGAGTCTGACGGTTTATGGAGAAACACATGGAGAAACACGCGTAAAGTCTCTGAAGTTCCTACCTTTTACCGTCATTACGGTAACACGTGATCCTCGGCACATTCTGGACTGAACCACTGCAGCTCAGAGAAGGGGAGAAACCTGTTTCAGTGCAGAATGTGCCGAGGATCACGTGTTACCGTCATTACCCCCCTCTTCTCCCTGTTGGTATGATCCGGGACAAAGGTAGCGCACTCAGAGACAACATGGCGGCCCCCTCTCTTCTCACTGTTGGTATGATCCGGGACAAAGGTAGCGCACTCAGAGACAACATGGCGGCCCCCCTCTTCTCCCTGTTGGTATGATCCGGGACAAAGGTAGCGCACTCAGAGACAACATGGCGGCCCCCCTCTTCTCCTGTTGGTATGATCCGGGACAAAGGTAGCGCTCAGAGACAACATGGCGGCCCCCTCTCTTCTCACTGTTGGTATGATCCGGGACAAAGGTAGCGCACTCAGAGACAACATGGCGGCCCCCTCTTCTCCCTGTTGGTATGATCCGGGACAAAGGTAGCGCACTCAGAGACAACATGGCGGCCCCCCTCTTCTCCCTGTTGGTATGATCCGGGACAAAGGTCGCGCACTCAGAAACAACATGGCGGCCGCGACGTTTCTGACTGAGAAACTTTTCAGATCCTTCAAAACTCAGAGGGTAAATATATCTTTATCTTTAATAATGTATAATATAAAAACGAGAGGGTGAATATATCTTTATCTTTAATGTATAATATAACAACGAGAGGGTGAATATATCTTTATCTTTAATGTATAATATAACAACGAGAGGGTGAATATATCTTTATCTTTAATGTATAATATAACAATATAAACCATAAAATATGTATTAAATCTAATAAACATGAATAAATTACCCTGACTCTAGAAGGCTGTGATGGTGGGCTGTATGGATAAAGTTTGATTGAAGTGTGATGTCATCATGGTGGGCTGTATGGATAAAGTTTGATTGAAGTGTGATGTCATCATGGTGGGTTGTATGGATAAAGTTTGATTGAAGTGTGACGTCATCATGGCGAGCTTCTTTCGCCGCGCACAGAGAGAAGTCTCATGTATTTTGCGTCATCTGATCGGCTCTCCTGATCGGCCTTTATAGAGAGTACCAATCAAACTATTAAAGCTGGGGTAGGTAATTTTGGAGAAACCAGCTCGAGTGCGCTAGAATTTGAAAATACACAACCGGAAAAAATTACCGCACATGACCAATGAGGGCACGAGATAAGTTTGTGCACAGATGGAAGGCTGACAGGCAGGTAGGCCATCCAGTTATTTTAGCCGGGCCGAGGCAGATGATTGGTCGCTGTGGCTTCCACAGATGACATGTTTTTATGGATTTATTGTCAAAGAGCATTCCATGGAATATAACAAGTGTTTCTGAAATAAATTACATACCCCACCTATAAGAGTGAATATCGGCCGATAATGATCGGGGCCGATCGATCGGAACATCCCTAATTATTACCGGACATTTTGACCGGCAGGTTTTGAATTTACCGGTCTTTAATACATTTTACCAGCTAAAAAAACGGTAATTACCGGCTAACGGAAACCCTGCTGTTCAGGTGTATTTCTGACCTCCTGTGTTCTTCTGGTTTCTTTCAGTCATGGATCCACAGCTCGGGGGTCCTTCCCCAGGCCGGACCCCCCCCCAGGCCCGCTTCTTCCCTCCGGCTGAAGGCCCCATGCTGCCCACAGGAAGCTTCACCAACCGGGTGGCCTTCATCACGGGGGGGGCACAGGGCTGGGCCGCGCCATGACCACGACGCTGTCCCAGCTGGGGGCGACGTGCATCATCGCCAGCAGGTTCTACTCATCTCTATTAGGGTTTTAATGGGTGTTTGTTAGTGTTTTTAACTGATGCTCTCAGAACTCTTCAGAGACACGATCTTCATCACCATGATGAAAATATATTTTTCATGTTTCAGGAAGTTAGACGTTCTGCAGCAAACAGCCGAGGAGATCAGCAGCCAGACCGGGAACAAGGTGAGAACCAGAACATTAACTAGAACATTAACCAGAACCTTAACCAGAACCTTAACCAGAACCTTAACCAGAAAATTAACCGGAACATTAACCAGAATCAAAACCCTAATCAGAACTAGTCTGAAGTGGACTAATTCCCCCCCACAGAGAAACACACCTCAGCTGTTCCCACTTCCTGCCCCCCCCCCCCCCCAGGGAAACACACCTCAGATGTTCCCACTTCCTGCCCCCCCCCTCAGGTCCATGCGGTGCAGTGTGATGTCAAAGACCCGGAGGCCGTGTCTCGATGTGTGGACCAGGTCGAGGCTCTGACGGGACTTCCTGATGTAAGACCACACACACACACACACACACACACACACACACACACACACACACACCACACACACACACACACACACACACACACACACACACACACACACACACACACACACACACACACACAAACACACACACAGTGAGGACCCTCAGTCCCTGTCGATGACATCACAGTGATCCTGTGTCCTGATTGGCCCACAGGTGGTAATCAACAACGCAGCAGGAAACTTCGTGTGTCCATCAGAACGTCTGACGCCTAACGGCTGGAAGAGCATCACTGACATCGTTCTGAACGGAACCGCCTTCGTGACCCTGGAGCTGGGTCGCAGGCTGATCCAGAACCAGAAGGGCGCCTCCTTCCTGGCCATCACCACCATCTACGCAGAGTCCGGATCCGGCTTCGTGGCTCCCAGCGCCTCGGCCAAGGCGGGAGTCGAGGCGCTCTACAAGTCAGTTTGACCTTTGACCTTCCGGCTGATCATTCCTGACGTGTTGCCATGGTAACGTTGTTGTTATGTGTGTCAGGTCTCTGGCGGCAGAGTGGGGTCGCTATGGCCACCGGTTCAACATCATTCAGCCCGGACCAATCAGAACCAAGGTACCACTCTGTCTCTGTTGTTTGTTGTTTACCGGCTGTGTCTGTTGTTTGTTGTTTACCAGCTGTGTCTGTTTGCTGTGATCAGGGGCCTTCAGCCGCCTGGACCCCACCGGAGCCTTCGAGAAGGCGATGATCGGTCGGATCCCCACGGGTCGCCTCGGGATGCCCGGAGAGATCGCTAACCTGGCGGCGTACATGAGCAGCGAGTTCGCCACCTGGATGTCCGGAGCTGTGAGTTCCACTCATCCCTAATCACAGTTTAGACTCATCCCTAATCACAGTTTAGACTCATCCCTAATCACAGTTTAGACTCATCCCTAATCACAGTTTAGACTCATCCCTAATCACAGTTTAGACTCATCCCTAATCACAGTTTAGACTCATCCCTAATCACAGTTTAGACTCATCCCTAATCACAGTTTAGACTCATCCCTAATCACAGTTTAGACTCATCCCTAATCACAGTTTAGACTCATCCCTAATCACAGTTTAGACTCATCCCTAATCACAGTTTAGACTCATCCCTGATCACAGTTTAGACTCATCCCTAATCACAGTTTAGCTCAACCCTAATCACAGTTTAGACTCATCCCTAATCACAGTTTAGCTCAACCCTAATCACAGTTTAGACTCATCCCTGATCACAGTTTAGACTCATCCCTAATCAAAGTTTAGACTCATCCCTAATCACAGTTTAGACTCATCCCTAATCACAGTTTAGACTCATCCCTAATCACAGTTTAGACTCAACCCTAATCACAGTTTAGACTCATCCCTAATCACAGTTTAGACTCATCCCTAATCACAGTTTAGACTCATCCCTAATCACAGTTTAGACTCATCCCTAATCACAGTTTAGACTCATCCCTAATCACAGTTTAGACTCATCCCTAATCACGATTTAGCTCAACCCTAATCACAGTTTAGACTCATCCCTAATCACGTTTAGCCTCATCCCTAATCACAGTTTAGACTCATCCCTGATCACAGTTTAGACTCATCCCTAATCACAGTTTAGACTCATCCCTAATCACAGTTTAGACTCATCCCTAATCACGATTTAGCCTCAACCCTAATCAAGTTTAGACTCATCCCTGATCACAGTTTAGACTCATCCCTAATCAGAGTTTAGACTCATCCCTAATCACAGTTTAGACTCATCCCTGATCACAGTTTAGACTCATCCCTAATCACAGTTTAGACTCATCCCTGTTCACAGTTTAGACTCATCCCTAATCACAGTTTAGACTCATCCCTGATCACAGTTTAGACTCATCCCTGATCACAGTTTAGACTCATCCCTAATCAAGTTTAGACTCATCCCTGATCACAGTTTAGACTCATCCCTAATCACAGTTTAGACTCATCCCTGATCACAGTTTAGACTCATCCCTAATCACGATTTAGCCTCAACCCTAATCAAAGTTTAGACTCATCCCTGATCACAGTTTAGACTCATCCCTAATCACGATTTAGCCTCAACCCTAATCAAAGTTTAGACTCATCCCTGATCACAGTTTAGACTCATCCCTAATCAAAGTTTAGACTCATCCCTGTCACAGTTTAGACTCATCCCTAATCACAGTTTAGACTCATCCCTGATCACAGTTTAGACTCATCCCTGATCACAGTTTAGACTCATCCCTGATCACAGTTTAGACTCATCCCTAATCACAGTTTAGACTCATCCCCAATCACGGTTTAGACTCATCCCCAATCACGGTTTAGACTCATCCCTAATCACGATTTAGACTCATCCCCAATCACGGTTTAGACTCATCCCTAATCACGGTTTAGACTCATCCCTCTCATCCCTAATCACAGTTTAAACTCATCCCCATCACGGTTTATACCCATCCCTAATAACGGTTTAGACTCATCCCTAATCACGGTTTAGACTCATCCCTAATCACAGTTTAGACTCATCCCTAATCACGGTTTAGACTCATCCCTCTCATCCCTAATCACAGTTTAGACTCATCCCTAATCACGGTTTAGACTGATCCCTAATCACAGTTTAGACTCATCCCTAATCACAGTTTAGACTCATCCCTAATCACGGTTTAGACTCATCCCTCATCCCTAATCACAGTTTAGACTCATCCCTAATCACGGTTTAGACTCATCCCTCTCATCCCTAATCACAGTTTAGACTCATCCCTAATCACGGTTTAGACTGATCCCTAATCAGAGTATATACTGATCCCTGATCAGAGCTTAGACTGATCCCTAATCAGAGTTTATACTGATCCCAGATCAGAGATTAGATTTATCCCTGATCAGAGCTTAGACTGATCCCTGATCAGAGCTTAGTCTGATCCTGATCAGAGCTTAGACTGATCCCTAATCACAGTTTAGACTCATCCCTAATCACGGTTTAGACTCATCCCTAATCACGGACTGATCCCTGATCAAAGCTTAGTCTGATCCCTGATCAAAGCTTAGTCTGATCCCTGATCAAAGCTTAGTCTGATCCCTGATCAGAGTTTATACTGATCCCTGATCAGAGCTTAGACTGATCCCTGATCAAAGCTTAGTCTGATCCCTGATCAGAGTTTATACTGATCCCTGATCAGAGCTTAGACTGATCCCTGATCAAAGCTTAGACTGATCCCTGATCAAAGCTTAGTCTGATCCCTGATCAGAGTTTATACTGATCCCTGATCAGAGCTTAGACTGATCCCTGATCAGAGCTTAGACTGATCCCTGATCAAAGCTTAGTCTGATCCCTGATCAGAGTTTATACTGATTCCTGATCAGAGCTTAGACTGATCCCTGATCAGAGCTTAGACTGATCCCTGATCAGAGCTTAGACTGATCCCTAATCACAGTTTAGACTCATCCCTAATCACGGTTTAGACTCATCCCTAATCACGGACTGATCCCTGATCAGAGCTTAGACTGATCCCTGATCAGAGCTTAGACTGATCCCTGATCAGAGCTTAGACTGATCCCTGATCAGAGCTTAGACTGATCCCTGATCAGAGTTTAGACTGATCCCTGATCAGAGTTTAGACTGATCCCTGATCAGAGTTTAGACTGATCCCTAATCAGAGTTGATCCCAGGTCTTAAATATTAAGGAGTTATTACCTTTTGTTCAGGTGATCCGGCTGGACGGGGGGAGTACGTGTCGATGGCCGGAGAGTTTAACGAGCTGCGGCGGTCAGTGTTTCAGAATTATATTATATTATTATATATATAATAATATATACATATTATATATTAATAATAATAATAATTATTAGTAAGTAATGAATGTTAATGAGGGGTGTTTGTGTGTCAGGTGACCCCGGAGCAGTGGAAGACAATGGAAGCGATGATCAGAGGCACCAAAGGATCCTAAACACAGCGACCAGTCAGAGCGCAGAGTTCCTTCTGATGTCATCATTATGAGACGATGTTGATGTTGAGATTTTTTCACCGCGTACGTGTGGACGCTGCGTTACTGCACATGCTCAGTGTGAACACTTATAAAACAAATAAAACTCTTGTGTTTATTTTGGTTTAGATTTTTTTTACAGTGTATAATGCCACACACACACACACACACACACACACACACACACACACACACACACACACACACACACACACACACACACACACTAGTTCACTTACCATTACTAACATCTGTGCTATTGTTAATTCATCTGCCGCTTGTAAATCGCAGCTGTCTGAATTTTATTAAAACGCTTCTGCAGTTTTCCTATTATTCATTTTTTGCCATTGTTGTGGAAATTCCACAATGAATCACCTTCTGGTTATAAATGAACAAATAAAGAAGTTTAAACTAAAGTTGTGTTATTTAATGAAGAGTTAGAGCATTCGACAGATGGAATCTATTCCATCTGGGGCTACAACATCAAGTCGTTTATACAGAAACAAAATTGAAGTTTCTTCGCCATCCAAACATCTGGAATATTAGCAGACATGATGTGTTTGGGTTGGGGTTTCCGGTTTAGGAGTAGTTTGCACTGGCCTGAAGATCTGTGGGTGTGGTGTGTTAGAATGTCATGGTGTTATAGTCGTACCAGCTCCTGAATATCTGGCGGGCTGTGGTGGGGTCCAGGTGAGGTGGTCTTCTGTATTAAATTGGTCTTGAGGAATGGCTTTTAGTGTGGGAAAATGTTTGACTACTTGAGTATTATGAGGGTCTGTTGCTTAATGAGGTGAGAATGGAGAGAAGTTGATGAAGGAGAAGTAAACATCTGCATTAGGGAAGGTAGTGTGTGATTGCTTAGACAGTTGTGCAAATACTTGGACAGTTTATGTGGGATTCTGGTTTTTATTGTGAAGACCAATTGAGAAAATGACCACGTCAGCTGGGTGGTAAGGTGGGGAATCCCAGCAGATTTGGAGGATGTGTTCGGTTTTGGCTGTTGTGTAGCCGTCTAGCTGGTGGGAGGGGACGTACTCGGGGCTGAGGTTGGGGTTCATGTTGTCGCCGATGATCTCCCCACGTAATGCTTGGAGATGCGCCTATAGATGTTTTGGCCGGGGGGAACAGGTCGGGCTGGAGAAGGGGATGGGTATCTGCTGGGTGGAGATGGGACAAGAGGAATAGCTGAGTATTCTAGTGGAGGGTTAGGGTTAGATAGTTGGAACTACCAGACCATCCTCCGGTGAAATTCTCAGCCACCCGCCCCGCCCCCTTACTGTGTATCGCTCACTGATTGGACGATGCAGCGCATGCACTGATCTGATGCTTCTTGACATGAGAGCAGTTTCCCAGCGGAGTGAAGAAAACACATGAAACTCACGGGACTCACTCCTCAGTTTATGCAGTGTTTTGTTTCAATTATGTATCATTTAGTTACAAATATGTGATATATCTGACCAACAAAGTGATCAAAAATCATTTTATTCATTTATTGGAAACATTTTCATGATCGCTTTTTTCGTTTTACATTTTCAGAATGGCTTTTATCTTTTTTGAGAATGAGTTCTTATTTTATTTTATTTATTTTTGTATACAACAGATGATACAAATGTTTGTGTCAGTAAATGTGTACTAACAGAGGCGGGGGTGTTTGTGAATAAAACGGGGACAGAGCTGCTGTCAGACGATCAGCTGTGCGGCGTCATCACAAACGCTTCACGTGACGCTCCGGAGGAAACGACGTCCCATTGCTCTTAAAACTAATTTCTCTGCTTCTCATGGTTTCCTTGCGTCTCTCCATGCTTCCCTGGTGGGAGGGACTAAACGCAGGGAAACGACGCAAGTGAGGGACGCAAGGATTCCATTTAACCGAAGTGCTCAGGAGAGGGAAACAGGGGGTGGGGGTGAGGGATAAGGGTTGTAGGGTAAAAAGCAGGGGTAAGAAGTGGAAGAAGATGTTGTATCTGCCCGCTCACCTACGGTCCACTGACTCTGTTGACTCCTTTTAAACTAATTTAAAGACATTCCTGTTTGGGCAGGCGTTTGGGTAACCGGTGTGCTTGATTTTATTCTATGTTTTTATTTTGTTTTTATTGTGTTTTTATTGTGTTTTGGTGTTTTATGACTTCTTAACATGTGGCTTGTGTGGTCATTTATCATTGTATCATCTATGATGATGTTTTATTGTTTTGTCAAGCACTTTGTGACTTTGTCTGTGAAAAGCGCTTTATAAATAAACTTTACTTACTTACTTATAAAGGTACCTTTCTTTCCTTTTTTATATTTTCTTGTTGTCTTATCTCTTTTTGTCTTATTCAGGGGTATATGGTTGAGGAGGAATAAAAAAAACGCTAGTAAGGGAAACGTCCACCTTTTGGACAGAATTAACATGGGACTCCTCCTGCCATTGGACGACTATCCTCTCATTGGAATATTAATGGCCAAATTGAATACAAATTCGACCCCATTTCTCCAGCCATTGGCAGGAGATTTTTGAAAGTGACAAAAAATGCGATATTTACATTTTCCAGCAGGCGGAGCTCTAAGACCGTGTAATATCTTTGCTGTACTTGGGGAAAAAAAAGTGTATTTATGACTAAACGCGCTTTCAACGGGTAAACAAGTGTGCCTGGCCCCCAAACTTTGTGGGTATGCTACAGCGGGTACCACCTGTCACTATACCAAGATTGTAATCCCTGCGACATTTATAAATACTTGACATTGTCCAAATGTCTCAATTTTCACACCAATACATCATATGGTGGCCTATATATCACCGTTCAAATATCAGCTCCAAATGTCAATGCATTGTGGAAATATGAGCCTGTCCATTTGGAGGATATCTAACATTGAAACTGCCCCAGAAATGTACAAATTCTGTACATTTCAGGGACAGTTTCAATGTTAATCAATATCCTCCAAATGGACACGCTAAAACACTCGTCCAGACGTTTAAAAACACTTTTCCCGACATTTAAAAAATGATTTCTGCCTTGTAAAGTGCTGTGATGGGCCCTGGAAGTGTCACACTATTTAAACAACGTTTACCCAGGATTCAAACACCTTTCCTGGCTTGTAAAGTGCATCGATGCGCCGTGGAAATGTCACACTATTTAAACAATGTTTACCAATGATTCAAACACTGTTCCTGCCTTGTCAAGTGCTGTGATGCAGCCTGTTCTCTAGGTACAGTCTTGTGAAATTAGCTGAGGCTGCGTGATGGAACCAACACTTTGCTCCCATTTAAAACAAGTTTCCACAACATTTTAAAGCACTTTTACCCAGGATTCAAGCACCTTTCCTGGCTTGTAAAGTGCTGTGATGCGCCCTGGAAGTATCAGACTATTTAAACAATGTTTTACATTATTGTACAATTAGCTGAGGCTGTCTGCTGGAACCGGAACTTTGCTCCTATTTCAGACACTTTCCCAGGCATTTGGAACACTTTTCCTGGCTCAGAAGGTCCAGTGCTGCATTCTGACTCGTGTCCATTTGGAGGAAAATGGTTTAAAAGGCCGGGAAAAGTGTTTTTTAAACGTCTGGATGAGTGTTTTAGCATGTCCATTTGGAGGAGTTTTTTTTAACATTGAAACTGTCCCTGAAATGTACAAATTCTGTACATTCCAGGGTTAGGGTTAGGGTTTAGGCATTAAAGATTTTGAATCCTGTCACCGTGAAGCGGCGGCAGGATCGATTGCACTCTCCATCATTGTCACACATCAAGGCATGTTCATCTCTCATTCAGGCCCCTGGGATACACTGTGTCGAATCTGGCTATCCATAGCCTCTCACATCTACGTCTCTAGGCCACAGACCATCTGGAGTTGGACTCCAGGACCGCTGCTTGAACGGATTGCCATCCATGGAGCAAGAAGTGAGTAACTAATGGAGTAAGTTTGTTTTTTCTTCTCAAAATGTTATATTTATGTTGCGTGAACCGTATAGAAATTGTGTTACCAGTTTCACCCACATACTGTAGACCACAATGTTTACATGTAATAAGGTATACACAGTTTTTTGATTTTAGGCTGCCCAGATCCTGTGTTTTATAAACATTGTTATTGTGTTTACTGCGCAACCAGATCTGGTGCTGCAAAAATTCCCCGTGAGCCCTGGATTTTGGAGTCGACATGGGTTGTATCTTGGCTTTGACCAAGTACGACTGCAGGTTTCTGTCTTTCCTAAACGCTGCAATTATACTGTGGTCTTGCAAAATGTCCGTTTTTCCTACAATGTTTTGAAAGTTGGATTTAATGACTCTGACTAGCCTAACAGCTGACTGGGAATATGTCGTGATGAAAGGCAATTTGGAGGAGACCAAAACGGGTTTCGTCTGTTGAAACGTTCTAAAGCATGTTCTTAGAAAGGAACGAGTATACCCTCTAGAGGTCAATGCTCCAAAAAGCGTTTTGGTGGCCATTTTGAAATCATCTCTGTTACTGCATATTCTATGGAACCTCAAAAGCTGTGATTTAACCAACCCCGCATAAGTGTGCTTGGGATGGTGGCTTGTTCTGTGGAGCAAGGCGTGGGTGTCTGTCTCTTTAAAAAATACTTTAGCATCCAATTTGTGTGTTTTATGGAAGTCGATTCCTTTGAATGTGGTGGTGTCCAGAAAATCCACTGAGGTGCAGCTGGTGATGGATTTTAGTGAGATGGATCTGTTGTGGTTATTCAGAGTGATAACAAATACATCAAAATCCTCCTTTGAGTGAGACCACACGCCCCAGATGTCATCCAGATATCTGAAATAATATGTGGGAGTCTTTTGGCAGGAGGACAGGGCTGAGGTTTCCCACTCTGCCATAAAAATGTCTGCATAGGCCGGAGCGAACTTCTATCCCATAGCAGTGCCTTTAGTCTGCAGGAAGAACTCTCCATTAAATTCAAAGTCATTACGTGTCAAATTTATCTCTAATAATTGTAGTAATTCCTTATCTGGTCTTTTTTTATCAGGGTGTTTCCAGAATATGTTTCTTATGGCTTGTATGCCTTCTTGGATGTCAATGTTTGTGTATAAGCTATCTACGTCCATCGTGAATAAAATGGCGTCCTGAGGTATATGGAGTTGTTTAATTCTTCTTACAAAGTCGTAGGTGTCTTTAATGTAGCTAGTGTGAGAGATGGAAAGAGGATTGAGGTAGAAGTCAATGAACTCGGCCGTGCGGTAGGTCTCGCTGCTGCAATCAGATACAATGGGTCTGCCCGGAGGAATTTCATGAGGTAAGGACCATTTATGTCTTTCTTTGTGTATTTTCGGCAGCATATAAAATAGTCTGGCCCTGGGTTCGGAAGTGCCTGATATGAACTTGATTTGTTTAGCATTTAGGAATTTTTTGTCATAGAGTGTTTGTAAAATCCTGTCAACTAATTTAATAGTGTCCAGATAAATCGGTTTGTCCAATTTGGAATAATAATTAGTGTCCAATAATTGTCTATATCCCTCCCATAGGTATTGTTCCCGGTCCATGACAACCACTACACTACCCTTATCGGCTGGCTTGATAATGAGATTTTTATTATTAACGAGCTCCTTCAGTGCTGCGGCCTCCTCCGGACCGAGGTTCGGTTGGACACGAGTCATCTGGAAGCTGCTATCAAAATGGTTGATATCAGCCGCGATGAGAGTGGTGAGTTCCACCGGAAGTGTGCCAGCGGAGGGAAACCAGTCCGATTTGGGAGTGAATGGAGGTGGGTCAGAATCTTTTTTGTGTTTAAAATATGTTGCTAGTTTCAATCTCCTGTGGTATTGTTGCATATCCCATCTGCCTTGCTCGATAATATTTTTGTTGCTGCCTTTTGTAGGGATGAAGTTCAGACCCCTGTCTAATAGAGTGATCTGCGGTGGAGTCAATGTAACGTGTTTAGCTAATATTAAAACGTTTTTATTCCCCTCCTGTACAGGCAGATTTGAGGGGACCTTTAGTTTACCTGGTCACACCAGTGTTGAAGCATGAGTTTTGCGGTGGATCGAGTCCAGTGGACATTATCCTTTTCGGTCCAGAATGACCCGCTTGGCAGCTTTGGTATATGCTTTTGATGCTGTGTGATGTACTCATTTAAATGGAACAAATGTTTTTGTTCATTATGTGGCAGAAAGTGTGAGTAATTGATAACAGGTATCCAGATTGCTGCCCGTGGGAACCTCAACTTAGCAGCTCGGACTGCTGCCTGCAGCTGCTTCACAGTGGTCTGCTTGACTTTATTTGATCTGTTATTTAGTCCAAATGATAATATCACCTTCTCCACCACAGTGGAAGAAGTGGCCTTTTGGATAATGGCCTCTGCATGCCTGAAAGTAGCCCCTGGGTAA
>JAAKFY010000162.1:0-25000 GCA_011823955.1 Dissostichus mawsoni
CATGTAGAACTATTTTAATCTTGAGGGGTACGTTCTAGAGTCTCAATCATGTAGAACTATTTAATCTTGAGGTACGTTCTAGTCTCAATCATGTAGAACTATTTTAATCTGAGGGGTACGTTCTATAAGTCTCAATCATGTAGAACTATTTTAATCTTGAGGGGTACGTTCTATAAGTCTCAATCATGTAGAACTATTTTAATCTTGAGGGGTACGTTCTAGAAGTCTCAATCATGTAGAACTATTTTATATTGAGGGGTACGTTCTATAAGTCTCAATCATGTAGAACTATTTTAATCTTGAGGGGTACGTTCTATAAGTCTCAATCATGTAGAACTATTTTAATCTTGAGGGGTACGTTCTATAAGTCTCAATCATGTAGAACTATTTTAATCTTGAGGGGTACGTTCTATAAGTCTCAATCATGTAGAACTATTTTAATCTTGAGGGGTACGTTCTAGAAGTCTCAATCATGTAGAACTATTTTAATCTTGAGGGGTACGTTCTATGAGTCTCAATCATGTAGAACTATTTTAATCTTGAGGGGTACGTTCTATGAGTCTCATCCGATTACTCAGCTTCTAATTATTATTGACAAATATTTTATTCACAAATCAAAATGGTCGGACTCAAAACTCTACTTTGGATAGTTTGGTAATTGACCTTGAACGATACGGCACGAGAGGAAAGCAGAAAGAATTGCAAAAAATCTTGAAAATGTTGAAGCTTTTCTTTTTCAAAAAAGGGGGGGGGTCCACCATATGTCCTTCCAGCATCGGAGGAGCTGGTTTGTTCCGAGGAGATCTCTCAGGTCAAAGTTATCACAAGACGCATTGTTGGCACAAAGCTGAGTTCACATTTGCCGTTACAACGAGCAACGTGAATACAGCGGGCAATACGTAAACATTGACAGTCACTGGTGTCAGCTAGGATAAAGCCATGAAAATCAGAAGGTGAGTTTTTATTGATTGACTTGTGTTTAGCGTGTTTTTATAGTGTGAGTATTTGTAGAGCGTAAGTCCGGCAGTTGCTTGCTTTACAATATTTAAAACTATGAACCTTGCCCAAACTGATGCACATTAAACCGAGCTCAGTGGGGGGGGGGGGGGGGGGGAGTCATAGCCGATGGATGAGCTTGCGGCATGTTTGCGGTACGTCTTGTTTTAAGTGTAGGTGTAGAACTTTACTGCGTGGGTCTGGCTCTGCATTTCTACTCTTGTGCCGACTTTTAGGGGCGCTGAGGCAGGTTGTACGGTAGTAGGCTACGTTAAGCGACCATCTTTATTAAGGTGTTGATAGTTAAAGATATATTACAATATTGTCTGTGGGACCGCAGTGTTTTCCCTAAAAACGGTGTATATATATATATATATATATATGTATCTGTTTTGATCCGCTCTGTGTTCATGTAAATACACACAGAGCGGATCAAACAGATACAATATTGTGTGGGGGGTTTGTCCCGGAAAGCGACACTTGATACTGGAAAGTGGAGGATATGAATGATTGTGTTACATTTTAGCAGCGGTGCACACACCATGAATATGGGGGACATGCCGGACTTATCTTAAAGTCAGGGTTACGATCCACCCGCTGTGAAATGAACTTATCTTCCATATTTGCCGTACACTTGTGTTTACAGAAGTTGAGATGTTTCTCGTTGTGATTGGTTGTTCCTCGTCACATGACGAGCGGTGCGCGCTGCTGCGGTCCCAAAGTTGAAGGCCGCGGCCAGAAAAAAAAGACCTTGGCAGCCAGTGCACGTCTCCATTGAATCCAATGGAAATGAGCTCGCAACGCTGATGTGTATGGCTCCGGACAAAGTTGTACTCATTGCATTAGTATACTGTAGCTTTTTACACTGGAGGCGCCCATCTCGGCCGAAGTCGATATTAACCTAAAGGTACATCATTAAATGGTAAATGTCGTCTTTAAGGAGCAGAACATTTTTGTTTTATTTGTGTGTGAATAATGAAATCATTCCAAATGTGTTTTTCTGTGATAGGTCATTGGTGTGGAGAAGATTGACCTCAGCCTTGCTTTGAACATTGTTCCAAAGGCTCTGTAGTAAATGGTGAGTATTCAAATGTTTTGTGTGATTTACTTGACTAACTTAAACTTGATCTTTAACAAATTGAAAACTGGTATTAGTCTGACAATTTCTGAATATTTATTCATAACATTTACATACTGCAAACATTGCAGGGATACACACATTCTCTGATTTATTAGGCAAAAGCCAAACATTCTGCGAGAAAGCCTCCTTCACAAAAGGGATCAGGTTTTGTTTGTTGAAATGGCTATAAGGGTGTTTCTTAATGCAGTCTTACATTACAGTAACACTTATTTTAAGTCGCTTTGGAAAAAAACGTAAACTAAATGAAATGTAATGTAGTCTAACCTGGTGGTTCGTACTTGATATAAAAAGTTATTCTCACTATATCACAACACCATTCAACAGCACCAGATTCCATCCTCCAAAAAGAGCTTTTGTAAAAAGACCTCTCAGAGTTTTAACAAAAAGTATGATCACCTCCATGAAGGAAGGATTTATTGCAGGACTTGTGTATTTGACTGCATTTCATTTTGCTAGGAACAACCAACAACCCTGCATTCTTGGAACGCAATGCCCTAGTAGGACAGTAGGGTATCATGGGCTCTTTAAGGTAAGATGGCGCCTGCCCATTAAGGGCTTTGTAGGCAGAAGAAGATTTTAAATGCTATCCTATGTTCTATAGGGAGCCAGTGTAAGGCAGCCAGAACAGGAGTAATGTGGTCCCTTTTCCTAACTCTGGTTAGTACACGTGCTGCAGCATTTTGAATCAGCTGAAGCGACTTAACTGACTTCTTGGTACACCCTGATACAAAGAGTTACAATCATCCAGCCTTGAAGTAACAAATGCATGGACTAGTTTCTCTGCATCGTTTTGAGGCAAGATATGCCTGGTATTGATTTTGTAAATACATTTAGCACAAAACTACAATCATAAATCATTAGAAATGAAATGATTTGATGATTTTTATGACTGTGATATATATATTTATTTTTATAAATGCGGAGTTTAAGCACATAACAACCCTGCCCCTCCAATCAGACGTCTCTCTCAGCTGGATGTGCTCCCCTCCAATCAGATGTCTCTCTCAGCTGGATGTGCTCCCCTCCAATCAGATGTCTCTCTCAGCTGGATGTGCTCCCCTCCAATCAGATGTCTCTCTCAGCTGGATGTGCTTCCCTCCAATCAGACGTCTCTCTCAGCTGGATGTGCTCCCTCCAATCAGACGTCTCTCTCAGCTGGATGTGCTCCCCTCCAATCAGATGTCTCTCTCAGCTGGATGTGCTCCTCTGTGTGTGTCCCTCTGTGTGTGTCCCTCTGTGTGTGTCCCTCTGTGTGTGTCCCTCTGTGTGTGTCCCTCTGTGTGTGTCCCTCTGTGTGTGTCCCTCTGTTTGTGTACCTCTGTGTGTCCCTCTGTGTGTGTCCCTCTGTGTGTGTCCCTCTGTGTGTGTCCCTCTGTGTGTGTACCTCTGTGTGTGTCCTCTCTGTGACTGTGCCCTCTGTGACTGTTCCCTCTGTGACTGTTCCCTCTGTGACTGTGCCCTCTGTGACTGTGCCCTCTGTGACTGTGCCCTCTGTGACTGTTCCCTCTGTGACTGTTCCCTCTGTGACTGTGCCCTCTGTGACTGTTCCCTCTGTGACTGTTCCCTCTGTGACTGTGCCCTCTGTGACTGTGCCCTCTGTGACTGTGCCCTCTGTGACTGTGCCCTCTGTGACTGTTCCCTCTGTGACTGTTCCCTCTGTGACTGTGCCCTCTGTGACTGTGCCCTCTGTGACTGTTCCCTCTGTTCCCTCTGTGACTGTGCCCTCTGTGCCCTCTGTGACTGTTCCCTCTGTTCCCTCTGTTCCCTCTGTTCCCTCTGTTCCCTCTGTGACTGTTCCCTCTGTGACTGTGCCCTCTGTGACTGTCCCCTCTGTGACTGTGCCCTCTGTGACTGTTCCCTCTGTGACTGTTCCCTCTGTTCCCTCTGTGACTGTGCCCTCTGTGACTGTGCCTCTGTGACTGTGCCCTCTGTGACTGTTCCCTCTGTGACTGTTCCCTCTGTTCCCTCTGTGACTGTGCCCTCTGTGACTGTGCCCTCTGTGACTGTGCCCTCTGTGACTGTTCCCTCTGTGACTGTGCCCTCTGTGACTGTTCCCTCTGTGACTGTTCCTCTGTGACTGTTCCCTCTGTGACTGTTCCCTCTGTGACTGTTCCCTCTGTGACTGTGCCCTCTGTGACTGTTCCCTCTGTGACTGTTCCCTCTGTGACTGTGCCCTCTGTGACTGTTCCCTCTGTGACTGTTCCCTCTGTTCCCTCTGTGACTGTGCCCTCTGTGACTGTGCCCTCTGTGACTGTGCCCTCTGTGACTGTTCCCTCTGTGACTGTTCCCTCTGTGCCCTCTGTGACTGTGCCCTCTGTGACTGTTCCCTCTGTGACTGTTCCCTCTGTGACTGTTCCCTCTGTTCCCTCTGTTCCCTCTGTTCCCTCTGTGACTGTTCCCTCTGTGACTGTTCCCTCTGTGCCCTCTGTGACTGTGCCCTCTGTGACTGTGCCCTCTGTGACTGTTCCCTCTGTTCCCTCTGTGACTGTTCCCTCTGTGACTGTTCCCTCTGTGACTGTTCCCTCTGTGCCCTCTGTGACTGTGCCCTCTGTGACTGTGCCCTCTGTGACTGTTCCCTCTGTGACTGTTCCCTCTGTGACTGTTCCCTCTGTTCCCTCTGTTCCCTCTGTTCCCTCTGTGACTGTTCCCTCTGTGACTGTTCCCTCTGTGCCCTCTGTGACTGTGCCCTCTGTGACTGTTCCCTCTGTGACTGTTCCCTCGTGCCCTCTGTGACTGTGCCCTCTGTGACTGTGCCCTCTGTGACTGTTCCCTCTGTGACTGTTCCCTCTGTGACTGTTCCCTCTGTTCCCTCTGTTCCCTCTGTGCCCTCTGTGACTGTTCCCTCTGTGACTGTTCCCTCTGTGACTGTTCCCTCTGTGACTGTTCCCTCTGTGCCCTCTGTGACTGTGCCCTCTGTGACTGTTCCCTCTGTGACTGTTCCCTCTGTGCCCTCTGTGACTGTGCCCTCTGTGACTGTGCCCTCTGTGACTGTTCCCTCTGTGACTGTTCCCTCTGTGACTGTTCCCTCTGTTCCCTCTGTTCCCTCTGTGCCTCTGTGACTGTTCCCTCTGTGACTGTTCCCTCTGTGACTGTTCCCTCTGTTCCTCTGTTCCCTCTGTGCCTCTGTGACTGTTCCCTCTGTGACTGTTCCCTCTGTGACTGTTCCCTCTGTTCCCTCTGTTCCCTCTGTGCCCTCTGTGACTGTTCCCTCTGTGACTGTTCCCTCTGTGACTGTTCCCTCTGTTCCTCTGTTCCCTCTGTTTCCTCTGTGACTGTTCCCTCTGTGACTGTTCCCTCTGTTCCCTCTGTGACTGTTCCCTCTGTGACTGTTCCTCTGTGACTGTTCCCTCTGCAGGCAGGAGATGAAGACGTCCTTCTGCGGTCCATTGTAATATGTGCAACCGATGTACATATTAAAATCATGTGAATCCAACAGCCTTTTTTTTCAGTGAGGAAACAGCGGAGAAGTAACGGGGCAGACACAGACATCAGACGGCGACACATCTTCAGTGTGCAGTTCCTTTGGCATCAGGGCAGGGGTCTCTAGATACTCTCCAAGGTCTGACATCATGCATTGAGCTACTTTTAAAGCAAGCAACGATGTTTTCAAATCTGTAATCAATAAGCTCCTCAAAAACGCTATCGAAGCAGTTCCTGCCGTTGCTACGTAGTTCAAACGGTAACAACGGACTATCTTTCTTAGCGGATGCATGTCATTTAAAATCAATAATAGCGTACTATTTTTTAAATCAATAAAAACATTTCAATTAATATTGGGAGTCATGTCGTTACTTAGTTGAGAATGTGGCCGTGTGATGACTAAGGGGTAATGTGCAGCGAGGTGGTCACTCTGGTCAGGATCCTGATCAGCATGAAGGGTGCTCTGGACTCTAGAGCACCCTTCATGCTGATCAGGATCCTGATCAGCATGAAGGGTGCTCTGGACTCTTTTCTCCAGAGTGACCGCCTCGCTGCACATTATCCCACTTATTGTGTGTTTTGTATTTATGTATATATATATATTTGTTTATGCGTGTATTTCTTATTGTATTTATTTAATATTGTGTTTTTTATTTGGTTATTATTAGGATGTTATTTGTTATCAACAGATATTATTTTTCTATAAATATTTCCACATATATTATTTATTTATACTTAAATATATGAATGAATTTATATATAAAAATATTAATTAATTTAACTATTTATTTTATATTTATATGTTTATATATTTATTACTGAAGTGTTTTGTCTGAAAGCTGCAGTTTCAGGATTCAGCCACCAGGTGGAGCCAGAGAGACACTGTGATGATGGATGATGCCGCAGCACACACACACACACACACACACACACACACACACACACACACACACACACACACACACACACACAGACACACACACACACAACAACACACACACACACAACACCACACACACACACACACACACACAACACACACACACACCACACACACACACACACACACACACACATTCACACACACACACACACACCACACCCACACACAACACACACGAAACCCCATTGAAGGATTTGCTGCTCTGACGTCACCTCTCTTTCTGAGCTAAATGTAAAGCTCTGGTTCAGATGGTCTGGCAGAATAAAGACAGAGTGAAAACCCTTAAGAAAACCTTAATTAAAGCAGAAGAGCAGGTGATTGACAGCTCAGGTGTGTGAGGTGATATATTATTATACATTAAATTAATGTTAGTAAAATATTATATATATATATTTATATAAGCTTCTGCAGAGTCTTTACTTTCACTGTTAATACTTTAAGTTTATTTAAATGCTGTTGAACAGAAGTTAAAAAGCATTAACTTAAAATAAAATATATATAATTATTATAATATTTTATTTTAAGTTAATGCTTTTAACTTCATGTTCAACAGCATTTAAATAAACTTAAAGTATTAACAGTGAAAGTACAGACCTGCAGATAATAATATATATTATATTATATACACCCTCAGCCAATCAGGACGATGTGTTGGAGCGCTGGCCATAGGAGAGCGTTCCAGAGTGATGTGTGTTTTATGGAATAGATCCAGCAGCTAATGAACACATTTTGATCAGCGTTATAAAATGTTTTTAAATGTGTTGAATTAAATGTTATAATGATGATTGAATTACATCATTATTAAAACTATAAGGAATTTGTAATGTATAATTATAATAATACGAGTTTTATAATACGAGTTATAATAATACGAGTTATATAATACGAGTTATTATAATACGATTATTATAATACGAGTTATAATATACGAGTTATAATAAATGAAAACACACATGAATAAATTAGACTTTTTGTATCAGTGTTGTTGGAGGAAATACAAATAAATAACATGATTTAAAAAAACATGAAATAATAATGAGAGAGAGAGAGGGGAGGGTCTCT
Organism: Dissostichus mawsoni; assembly: GCA_011823955.1. Lineage (NCBI taxonomy): Eukaryota > Metazoa > Chordata > Actinopteri > Perciformes > Nototheniidae > Dissostichus > Dissostichus mawsoni. The sequence goes on from JAAKFY010000162.1 coordinate 7,563, forward strand.
CTCCTCTCTCTCTCTCTCTCCTCCTCTTCTTCCTCTTCAGACCCGTAAACCAGGCAGAGCAGAGACACCACAGAAGAGAACAAGAAGAACAAGAGGTGGATTTAGTGGCGCTTTTCCTGCGTGTTTCCTGCGTGTTTCCTGCGTGTTTCCTGCGTGTAATGCTCGGTTCCTCCTGTCAGTGAGTGGATGTGAGGAGGACAGAGGACAGAGGACAGAGGATGGGAGAGTCCTGGTCCTCCAGGTGCCTCGCGCTCTGCCTCGCGCTGCACATAGGTGAGTCCGGACTGCTAACACCAGAGAAGAGCTGCAGAGAAACCCGTTATTTAGGAGGTTTTCAGGCTGCCGGTAAAATGACCCTTTTTAAAGACAGGTGTTTAGAAGAATCACTTAAGGAAGAAAGAAGTCCTTTCAGTCGCGAGTTTTAATATTAATCTTCTTATTTCTGCAAAAACAGGAAGAAATTGAGGCGAAATGAACGAACTTTAAGAATTTAAAGGAAATAAAAGGTGGAGTTTAAATATTAATCATTTCATTTCTGCAAAAAGAAGAACATGATTTTTAGATTTCTACTGACATCAAATGATTATTATTGACGTTTTTTATGGTTTGTTTTAGATGTTTCCTGTCGATTTGGCTCGCAGTGAAGCAGCGGGGGCTTCAGTGTGTGTGTGTGTGTGTGTGTGTGTGTGTGTGTGTGTGTGTGTGTGTGTGTGTGTGTGTGTGTGTGTGTGTGTGTGTGTGTGTGTGTGTGTGTGTGTGTGTGTGTGTGTGCGTGTTAACAAGGGGAACCCCCCCTCTCTGCACCTTGGTTGTCCCAAACTGGATTTGTTTAAAAATGTCAAACAATTAGTTATCTCTTTTTTTATTAACATAAATAGTAATAATAATATAGTTGTATTTATTTTGTTAAATTAGATGTGTTGTTATTGTCGTGAGTGACTGCAGAGGGAGAGGAGGCGGGTTCAGATCTCTGCTGAAGACTAACCGATAGAAGCACCATTTCATTTAAACATTATTTTAAACATTAATGTACAACCGGAGCTTTGTCCCAGTGTGTGTCCCGGTTGTGTGTGTGTGTCCCGGTGTGTGTGTGTGTGTGTGTGTGTGTGTGTGTGTGTGTGTGTGTGTGTGTGTGTGTGAGTGTGTCGGTGCTCCCGCCGCAGTGTGCGGAGCTGCAGCACCGACACACTGCTTTATTAAATAAATATCTTTATTAATATTATATTTTAATATCCGATATTTTTATATTAAAAACGAAAAGAAACGAAAAACACAAAAACGCTCGGAATAAAACCGTTTCCTGCTTTAGTTTCCTGCTTTAGTTTCCTGCGTGTGCACGGGAAAGCAGCCGTGCACACGCTTCGTGCACGACACATAATAAAAGCTGCATTATTTCTTTAGGTTTTGCATTAAAACATCAGGAGAAAATTAGGTTTTTAAAGGAGAGGAAATGATTTTACTGCATCGTGAGGAAACCCGTGGGACCCGTCTAATGTCTGGAGAGGAACCATACTGTGGGAAACAACAGAGAGATGATGTGCTGTTGCATAACTGTGGAGGAGGGTGTGTGTGTGTGTGTGTGTGTGTGTGTGTGTGTGTGTGTGTGTGTGTGTGTGTGTGTGTGTGTGTGTGTGTGTGTGTGTGTGTGTGTGTGAGAGAGAGATGCTGAATTATTCAGGGTGCAGAATCCTCCCCGGTGCTTTTGTTCGAGAGAGGAGCTTCAGGAGAGAGAGGAGAGGCTGAAACTGAAGAAGAGAAGAGGATGATAATATAATCAGAGGATACATTAAATTAAATTAAATGTGTGTTTCAGGCTCGTTTTCTGTGTTTTTCGGTCACGTGTGAAATCAGAGAGAAAGAGGACAGAGCTGTGGAGCAGATCATATCGATCAGTCTCTCATGTTTCCTGAGAGGCTCGTGCTCTGAAGTTGTTCATTAGCCTGCAACATCCGGTGTGTGTGTTAATGTAATTATGCAGTGTGTGTGTGTGTGTGTGTGTGTGTGTGTGTGTGTGTGTGTGTGTGTGTGTGTGTGTGTGTGTGGTGTGTGTGTGTGTGTGTGTGTGTGTGTGGTGTGTGTGGAGCTGCAGGACATCACACCCCCAAAATGTGTCAGAACAATCAGAAAAAGGATCTCAAACCTGCAGATGATGAAACAGTGATCTGAACATGTTGAGATGAAGCGATGAGAGATTTCAAATCAGCTGAAGGGTTATAGTTTATTTTGGAGGTAATTTGGAGCCGTTTTACGCGCGAAAAATAGTGGGTGTGTCTGCACGCTGTGTGTGTGTGTGTGTGTGTGTGTGTGTGTGTGTGTGTGTGTGTGTGTGTGTGTGTGTGTGTGTGTGGAGGTGGGGTGAATGAGTGCGAGCGTGCCTGATGAAAAGCGTGAACGAAAAAAATGCTTTGCGCGTCCCCGATTAATGCGCGCGGCCTGGTTTCACAAAAAAGCCCAAAAAACAATTGTGACAAATATTTAAAAAATGTATTAAAAACATACAAATGATCCATTTTATCTTCGGCAAATATTTGTGTGTGTGTCTGTCTGTCTGTGTGTGTGTGTGTGTGTGTGTGTGTGTGTCTGTGTGTGTGTGTCTGTGTGTGTCTGTGTGTCTGTGGTTGTGTGTGTGTGTGTGTGTGTGTGTGTGTGTGGTGTGTGTGTGTGTGTGTGTGTGTGTGTGTGTGTGGTGTGTCTGTGTGTGTGTCTGTGTGTGTGTGCTGTGTGTCTGTGATGTGTGTGTGTGTGTGTGTGTGTGTGTGTGTGTGTGTGTGTGTGTGTGTGTGTGGTGTGTGTGTGTGTGTGTGTGAAGACATAAAGTAAATCTTAGATATTAATAATAAGGTTTTTTAGCTTTAATCACTTCCTGTACAGATTTTCTAAATAAAAGTTAACGCATCGAAAACAATAAATTGAGATAAAACAGAAGCCGTATTTCAGTGTTTCTGAATCCTCCTCGTGTTTCTCAGGATACACGTCTTTCAGTCTCATTTATTTATTATAATGCAGTAAATGTGTTGCATCAAATGTGTGTTTGTGTTTACCTCCTGATCTGAGGCCGGTTCAACCTGGATGTAATGGCGCATTGCCACCATGGCGCGCAGCGCGGTTTAAGCGTGCCGTGCCGTGCCGGGCCCGTTTTTGGTTGCGTTTCCACCAGGCCTAGTTCCGGCCCGGGGCTACTTTTTCACCTTTTTTCTGGCCCCACAAAATCGTGGTTCTATCGGGGCCAACAACCGGCTGAGTATGCTAAACTAGAGAGAGAATCTCTGGCTCGGGGGCTACAACTACAACAAGATGAACAGATGTGACCGTGATTTAATTGTAATACACGTTTCTAAATGATGCCGAAGTAACAACATACTGATACCGGTTAGTAAGAACCATGAATTAATGCTTTGACAAGTCTGCAGACAGACGCAGGAGAGACACCTTTTAAGATGCGTGTTTTCTGAATGGAGATCGGCTAAGCTAACGCAGTATATGCTCCGACCGTCCACACTCACAACAACGGCCTACAGACAGAAATAAAGCAGCGCCTGTATTCTCCATGACACAGACAGGCTGTGGTTTGGACTTGTTTCACTTTAGTCTAGTTTCTGAACAGATATGAGGAGCTGTGAGCTCTGAGGGCTAACAGCTAACGGCTGATGTTGGTTTTCTGAAGATGACGTCACGGCTCCGCCTACACTGCGTTACTATGGATACTACCCCAGTTCCTAAACGGTAATGGAAGCGCAGCATTAAAGTGAGCCGGGCCTAAAGAGGCCTAACAAAACCGTACTAAGTCGAGTGAGGCCTGCGGTGGAAATGAGCCATTAGAGTTACCCGGTGTGCCGCTCAGGGGTCCTTTTCCACCATCTGTTTCTCTGGAGCCGCAACACATGTGATAGCTCCATAGCTCCATAGCTCCATAGCTCCATAGCTCCATAGCTCCATAGCTCCATAGCTCCATAGCTCCATGGCTCCATAGCTCCATGGCTCCATAGCTCCATAGCTCCATAGCTCCATAGCTCCATAGCTCCATAGCTCCATAGCTCCATAGCTCATAAAGCTGTTGTTACATCAGAGACAAAAACTACAGTTTGTTTGCATTTGTTATTTATTACATTATAAACTGTTAACCTCTAATAAGAAACAAAGAACTCTTATAAGGAGAATTAAAAAAATACACAGGCCTACTTTAAAATAAATCAACACAGCACTTTGGAGTCCTCTGCACATTTGAAGGAAATGAATATAATTCAAATGGGCCCACTGTGAAATAAATCAAACCTATAGCTGCACCCTAAAAAGAGTAACTGATTGAATGATGGCTGGAGATCGTCAGCTGTCTTCCTCTCCCGTGTTTCTCCTCGATACGAGAGCCGCGAGTTGCCGACCCCTGGCCTAATCCAAAACATACGCGCTCTCGCTAAACTGTCCTACGACGCGGGTTATCAACTCGTTAACTCAAGCCAGCCGTGTCCTATCTAGTTAGGAGCGCGTTCACATGAGAGGGGTGGTATTTGGAGCATTTGACCAATCACAAACATGGAGAAGCGCACTGACAGCGCAGCGTCAGACTTCCTGAATGAAAAGTGAACTTTAATATTAGACAAATATGAAGACGTTAAACTTTAAACATCCATGACTTAAACACTTGATCCAGGATCAAAGCCACATAGCTGCACCTGCAGGTGAATACAGCTGGTAACAGAACAAGTGTTTGAATGCGTCCATTAACAGGTTTATGATATCACTGCCCCGTCTAAGACACGATCTGACTTTAATTACATTTGACTCGAGTGTTTCCTCAACTTAATGTGTTGCTTAAAATAATCCTTCTGCATACAGTATGTGACACTGTGAGTGCTGCACGGCCAGATCCGGCTCAGCTGACTCAGATAAGGAGATATATGATACATTATGATGTGATATGATGTGATATGAATGATAATGGGACACATCCACGTCTGCACTCACAGTGGACTGTACGTAATGTTACTTTGATCCGGTTACTTGTGTTGTGGCAGATATTTCAGTAAGCTTTCTTAACGCTAATGTTATAATAGTCAGATTGCTCTGAAGATGGGAGGTGATATTCTATTCATGTTCACGTTCACACAGTCGGTGATTTTGCCGGCCGTCTTTCCTGCAACGGCAGTTTCTCTGTATTTCCTTTCTCCTGTATATGACTTGATCGCTTTAAACTCCGCACACTGAGCTCTGATTGGTCAGCAGGCGGTGCTTTCACTGAGTTGATCTCTTAGCCTGGAACCTAACCTGCTCCGGACCAGGTTAGCCGCTCAGCATCAGTTACCATGGAGATCTAGCCCGTAAGAAGAGAACCAGCGTCGTAGGACCGGAGACCCTGAGTTTCCCTGAAGTTAGCTCGCTAAGAGAAACTCAGGCTTCGTAGTACAGACCTCTGAAGATAAACACGTGATCTAGATTCATCAACGAGACACTTTTATATCTGTATATTAATATAATAAAGGGATGTCTTTAAAGGTTTATAAGATAACCCTGCAACCAGTTTCCATCCAACAATAAGGCAGTGGGTTCAACCAATCACAGCGATGCATTCTGGGTAATGTAGTCCACAGGGAGTTGACAAATAAATACGTGTGAAGTTAAAACGGTTTGTGCTGAGAATAAATCAGTGTGATCTTACTTCAACATGTATTTAATGGAGGAGATGGAGTACACGTTTAATCCCATATAGTAGTAGTACTTATACATATACATATTTAAGTACTTATATATATAATAGTAGTATTTGTGTGTACTTGCTTTAGTGATTGTCCTCTAACAGCCGTGTCTTTCCAACACGTCACGCTGTGTTAGTCCTGTTTAACCAATCAATCAATCACTCACACACACGTCGTGTAAAGGGGTGTGTGTGTGTGTGTGTGTGTGTGTGTGTGTGTATGTGTGTGTGTGGGAGGCGTGTCGGAGCTGTTGACCCGTGGTGTGTTTTATGTGTGGTAAAGTGGATCAGGGAGGAGACTGACACACTGATTACTGACACACACACACACACACACACACACACACACACACACACACACACACCCCTTTACACGACCTCTGTTAACTCAGTGTGTGTGTGAGTGATAATAAGATCATTTAGACGTTGCTCTCGGAAACTGCATGTTCATCACTTTTATATTATTTATTATACTTATTCCACCATGAAGGTCACATGCTGGTTTATACAAACAAACATGGTGATTTGACGGGATGTCAGAAACAGCAAAAACAGATTTAGAAATTATTTCATGTCCTTTTTTTTTTACAAACTCTTTTCTTTAGTCAGAAAGAGTGCATGAAGCCGTGGTCTATAAAGCATAGCATACATATTTCTATATAGTGTAAATCAGAAGGTACCTCATGTCTGAGGAGTTCTCCTCATCGTCCAATAGGAAGACAGGAAAGAACAGCCAGTCAGAAAGCTGCATTCTTCCTGCAAGAAATAATAATCTCAGTGGAGTGCAGTCAGTGCAGTCAGTGCAGTCAGTGCAGTCAGTGCAGTCAGTGCAGTCAGTGCAGTCAGTGCAGCAGCTGGGCGTAAGCTGGGCGTAAGCTGGGCGTAACTCTACGTCCGACGTAGAACCGAAGGTTAAGACCAAACTAAAGTTATGACTAGTGCACCACTTAGACTTCAGCCCTGTATGCGTTGCGTGTAACTTTTACGCCTAGTGTGGAGCAGGTGTGAATCTGAAAGACAGACTAGTATCCATAGTAACGTAAAACAGGCAAGAAGGAAAATAACGATGGCTGGGCGTCTTGTTTACATGTTTAACAACGAAAGGGCATTAAGAAGAGAGAGTCGTCCGTGATCGAACAAACCCACTGGACATCTATTCAGTGAGCAGATAGAGAGGTTTCCTTTCATCAGACAAGTCCTCTATGAAGGAATCCAGTGTAGTTCAACCCCCTGAAAGCCCTCTATGAAGGAATCCAGTGTAGTTCAACCCCCTGAAAGCCCTCTATGAAGGAATCCAGTGTAGTTCAACCCCCTGAAAGCCTCTATGAAGGAATTCAGTGCAGTTCAACCCCTGAAAGCCCTCTATGAAGGAATCCAGTGTAGTTCAACCCCCTGAAAGCCCTCTATGAAGGAATCCAGTGCAGTTCAACCCCCTGAAAGCCCTCTATGAAGGAATCCAGTGTAGTTCAACCCCCTGAAAGTCCTCTATGAAGGAATTCAGTGTAGTTCAACCCCCTGAAAGCCCTCTATGAAGGAATCCAGTGTAGTGCAACCCCTGAAAGCCCTCTATGAAGGAATCCAGTGCTGTAGTTCAACCCCTGAAAGCCCTCTATGAAGGAATCCAGTGTAGTTCAACCCCCTGAAAGCCCTCTATGAAGGAATCCAGTGTAGTTCAACCCCTGAAAGCCCTTTATGAAGGAATCCAGTGTAGTGCAACCCCCTGAAAGCCCTCTATGAAGGAATCCAGTGTAGTGCAACCCCCTGAAAGTCCTCTATGAAGGAATCCAGTGTAGTTCAACCCCCTGAAAGCCCTCTATGAAGGAATCCAGTGTAGTTCAACCCCCTGAAAGTCCTCTATGAAGGAATCCAGTGTAGTGCAACCCCCTGAAAGTCCTCTATGAAGGAATCCAGTGTAGTTCAACCCCCTGAAAGCCCTCTATGAAGGAATCCAGTGTAGTTCAACCCCCTGAAAGCCCTTTATGAAGGAATCCAGTGTAGTTCAACCCCCTGAAAGTCCTCTATGAAGGAATCCAGTGTAGTTCAACCCCCTGAAAGCCCTTTATGAAGGAATCCAGTGTAGTTCAACCCCCTGAAAGTCCTCTATGAAGGAATCCAGTGTAGTTCAACCCCTGAAAGCCCTCTATGAAGGAATCCAGTGTAGTTCAACCCCCTGAAAGTCCTCTATGAAGGAACCAGTGTAGTTCAACCCCCTGAAAGTCCTCTATGAAGGAATCCAGTGTAGTTCAACCCCCTGAAAGTCCTCTATGAAGGAATCCAGTGTAGTTCAACCCCCTGAAAGTCCTCTATGAAGGAATCCAGTGTAGTTCAACCCCCTGAAAGCCCTCTATGAAGGAATCCAGTGCTGTAGTTCAACCCCCTGAAAGCCCTCTATGAAGGAATCCAGTGTAGTTCAACCCCCTGAAAGCCCTCTATGAAGGAATCCAGTGCTGTAGTTCAACCCCCTGAAAGCCCTCTATGAAGGAATCCAGTGTAGTTCAACCCCCTGAAAGCCCTCTATGAAGGAATCCAGTGTAGTTCAACCCCTGAAAGCCCTTTATGAAGGAATCCAGTGTAGTTCAACCCCCTGAAAGCCCTCTATGAAGGAATCCAGTGTAGTTCAACCCCCTGAAAGCCCTCTATGAAGGAATCCAGTGCTGTAGTTCAACCCCCTGAAAGCCCTCTATGAAGGAATCCAGTGTAGTTCAACCCCCTGAAAGCCCTCTATGAAGGAATCCAGTGCTGTAGTTCAACCCCCTGAAAGCCCTCTATGAAGGAATCCATGTAGTTCAACCCCTGAAAGCCCTCTATGAAGGAATCCAGTGTAGTTCAACCCCCTGAAAGTCCTCTATGAAGGAATCCAGTGTAGTTCAACCCCTGAAAGCCCTCTATGAAGGAATCCAGTGCTGTAGTTCAACCCCCTGAAAGCCCTCTATGAAGGAATCCAGTGTAGTTCAACCCCCTGAAAGCCCTCTATGAAGGAATCCAGTGCTGTAGTTCACCCCCTGAAAGCCCTCTATGAAGGAATCCAGTGTAGTTCAACCCCCTGAAAGCCCTCTATGAAGGAATCCAGTGTAGTTCAACCCCCTGAAAGCCCTCTATGAAGGAATCCAGTGCAGTTCAACCCCCTGAAAGCCTCTATGAAGGAATCCAGTGTAGTTCAACCCCTGAAAGCCCTCTATGAAGGAATCCAGTGTAGTTCACCCCTGAAAGCCCTCTATGAAGGAATCCAGTGTAGTTCAACCCCCTGAAAGCCCTCTATGAAGAATCCAGTGCTGTAGTTCAACCCCCTGAAAGCCCTTTATGAAGGAATCCAGTGTAGTTCAACCCCCTGAAAGTCCTCTATGAAGGAATCCAGTGTAGTTCAACCCCCTGAAAGCCCTTTATGAAGGAATCAGTGTAGTTCAACCCCCTGAAAGCCCTTTATGAAGGAATCCAGTTAGTTCAACCCCCTGAAAGTCCTCTATGAAGGAATCCAGTGTAGTTCAACCCCCTGAAAGCCCTTTATGAAGGAATCCAGTGTAGTTCAACCCCCTGAAAGCCCTCTATGAAGGAATCCAGTGCAGTTCAACCCCCTGAAAGCCCTTTATGAAGGAATCCAGTGTAGTTCAACCCCCTGAAAGCCCTTTGAAGGAATCCAGTGTAGTTCAACCCCCTGAAAGCCCTCTATGAAGGAATCCAGTGTAGTTCAACCCCCTGAAAGTCCTCTATGAAGGAATCCAGTGCAGTTCAACCCCCTGAAAGCCCTTTATGAAGGATCCAGTGTAGTTCAACCCCTGAAAGTCCTCTATGAAGGAATCCAGTGCAGTTCACCCCCTGAAAGCCCTTTATGAAGGAATCCAGTGTAGTTCAACCCCCTGAAAGCCCTTTATGAAGGATCCAGTGTAGTTCAACCCCCTGAAAGTCCTCTATGAAGGAATCCAGTGTAGTTCAACCCCCTGAAAGCCCTTTATGAAGGAATCCAGTGCAGTTCAACCCCCTGAAAGCCCTTTATGAAGGAATCCAGTGTAGTTCAATCCCCTGAAAGCCCTTTATGAAGGAATCCAGTGCAGTTCAACCCCCTGAAAGCCCTTTATGAAGGAATCCAGTGTAGTTCAACCCCCTGAAAGCCCTCTATGAAGGAATCCAGTGTAGTTCAACCCCCTGAAAGTCCTCTATGAAGGAATCCAGTGCAGTTCAACCCCCTGAAAGTCCTCTATGAAGAATCCAGTGTAGTTCAACCCCCTGAAAGTCCTCTATGAAGGAATCCGTGTAGTTCAACCCCCTGAAAGTCCTCTATGAAGGAATCCAGTGTAGTTCAACCCCCTGAAAGTCCTCTATGAAGGAATCCAGTGTAGTTCAACCCCCTGAAAGCCCTCTATGAAGGAATCCAGTGTAGTTCAACCCCCTGAAAGTCCTCTATGAAGGAATCCAGTGTAGTTCAACCCCCTGAAAGCCCTCTATGAAGGAATCCAGTGCTGTAGTTCAACCCCCTGAAAGCCCTTTATGAAGGAATCCAGTGTAGTTCAACCCCTGAAAGTCCTCTATGAAGGAATCCAGTGTAGTTCAACCCCCTGAAATCCTCTATGAAGGAATCCAGTGTAGTTCAACCCCCGAAAGTCCTCTATGAAGGAATCCAGTGTAGTTCAACCCCCTGAAAGCCCTTTATGAAGGAATCCAGTGCAGTTCAACCCCCTGAAAGCCCTTTATGAAGGAATCCAGTGTAGTTCACCCCCTGAAAGCCCTTTATGAAGGAATCCAGTGTAGTTCAACCCCCTGAAAGCCCTTTATGAAGGAATCCAGTGTAGTTCAACCCCCTGAAAGTCCTCTATGAAGGAATCCAGTGTAGTTCAACCCCCTGAAAGCCCTCTATGAAGGATCCAGTGCTGTAGTTCAACCCCCTGAAAGCCCTTTATGAAGGAATCCAGTGTAGTTCAACCCCTGAAAGTCCTCTATGAAGGAATCCAGTGTAGTTCAACCCCTGAAAGCCCTTTATGAAGGAATCCAGTGCAGTTTCAAACCCCCTGAAAGCCCTTTGAAGGAATCCAGTGTAGTTCAACCCCCTGAAAGCCCTTTATGAAGGAATCCAGTGTAGTTCAACCCCCTGAAAGCCCTTTATGAAGGAATCCAGTGTAGTTCAACCCCCTGAAAGTCCTCTATGAAGGAATCCAGTGTAGTTCAACCCCCTGAAAGCCCTCTATGAAGGAATCCAGTGTAGTTCAACCCCCTGAAAGCCCTCTATGAGGAATCCAGTGTAGTTCAACCCCCTGAAAGTCCTCTATGAAGGAATCCAGTGTAGTTCAACCCCCTGAAAGCCCTCTATGAAGGAATCCAGTGTAGTTCAACCCCCTGAAAGTCCTCTATGAAGGAATCCAGTGTAGTTCAACCCCCTGAAAGCCCCTATGAAGGAATCCAGTGCAGTTCAACCCCCTGAAAGTCCTCTATGAAGGAATCCAGTGCAGTTCAACCCCCTGAAAGCCCTCTATGAAGGATCCAGTGCAGTTCAACCCCCTGAAAGTCCTCTATGAAGGAATCCAGTGTAGTTCAACCCCCTGAAAGTCCTCTATGAAGGAATCCAGTGCAGTTCAACCCCCTGAAAGCCCTCTATGAAGGAATCCAGTGTAGTTCAACCCCCTGAAAGTCCTCTATGAAGGAATCCAGTGTAGTTCAACCCCCTGAAAGTCCTCTATGAAGGAATCCAGTGCAGTTCAACCCCCTGAAAGCCCTCTATGAAGGAATCCAGTGCAGTTCAACCCCCTGAAAGTCTCCAAAAATAGCAATGATGATATTGCTGTACGGAGATGTTTTTGGTGCAGGGCCTCCCCCGGTCGGCGGGTGAGAACCGAAGCATCCTTTTTGGCTCTGGATAGTAGGTCCTTCCACTTGTTCCTACACTCTTCCACCGTCCGTATCCCTCCATCACCCAAGTTATTGATCACACCAGTGATTGACTTCCAGGCTGCGAGTTTTGTTTGTCATTGTGTTATTACATTTGGCAGTTAGCGAGGTTTTTATGCTCTGCAGATATTTCAATTTGTGTTCTAATTTCTCTATCAGTAAAAATCATTTTTCTCTTCTTTTGGTTTTCATTACCCAAAACTAAGAAGGGTACATCTTTCTTTGAATGGAGAAGTTCGAGTGTTAAATGATGTAGACGTTTGTTGCTTGGCAACTCTGAAGTCAACTAACTCTTCTTCTTCTTCTTCTTCTTCTTCTTCCTCCTCCTCCTCCTCCTCCTCCTCCTCCTCCTCCTCCTCCTCCTCCTCCTCAGTCTCAGTGCTACAGACCATAGTGAGCGCAGGTCAGTGTGATTCTGTGTTTCGAGGTTTCTCAGATTGTCTCCTTCAGCTCGGAGAGAACATGGCCAACTACCCTCAAGACCTGGAGGACCAGGAGAACCTGAGCAAGATCTGCAGGTACACACACACACACCACACACACACACACACACACACACACACACACACACACACACACAACACAACACACACACACACACACTCACACACACACACACTCACACACACACACACACACTCACACACACACACACACACACACACACACCAACACACCACACACACACACACACACACACACCACACACAGACACACACACACACACACACACACACACACACACACAGACACACAGACACACACACACTCACACACACACTCACACACACACACACACCACACACACACACACACACACACACACACACACAGACACACACACACACACACAAAGACACACACACACACACACACTCACACACACACACACACACACACACAGACACACACACACACAGACACACACACACACACACACACACACACACACACACACACACACACACACGCAGACACACACACACACTGTTACTCTAGGAGAAGTCTGTGAAAGACAATAAAGTATTTTTAACGAATCCGCAGAAAAATAAAACAGATTTGATTTTAAAGGTTTTTTTTATCATACACTCACCCTCTGTCTGAAACCAGAGCTGCTCTGATTGCTCTGTTGTGATTGGTCAACCAGCTCAGAGATGTCCCGCCCCTTTAGTGTCGGAGCGAGAGCCAATAGGAGCGCTAGTTTTTCTGTAGTGATGTCATTTATTTGATATCATTTGCTGATTTGTCTTGTATTTTAAAACCATATCAAAGAAACTGTTCACGTGCTATTTTTTAAACATGGAAACATCTATTTTATTGCATTTCTTTCCATTATTGATCAGAGATTATTGCTGATTCTGGGTTATTATATATTTCTTTATGATTTTCCGTTAAACATTGAGTCGTCAGTGAAGGGGCGTCTGAATGCTGCTGATTCTTAAAAAACAGGAAATAATATGAGTGATTAAACTGAACCCTGAGGGGGCTTTAAGGGGGGGTTCCTAACCAGCTGACACACACACACGCACACACACACACACACACGCACACACCACACACCTCCTTTTATCCCCCTCCTCACACACACACACCACCCAGAACCTGGTGGGTACCAGATGGCATTGCAGCAAAAAGCCCTCCCTCCCTCCCTCCCACACACACACACACACACACACACACACACAACACACACACACACACACACACACACACACACACACACACACACACACACACACCACACACACACACACACACACACACACACAACACACACACACACACACACACACACACACACACACACACACACACACAGGTTTTTAATTTAGTGACAGCTCCATCACAGCGGTGTTGAGGCGTGGCAGACACACACACACACACGCACACACACACCGCACACACACACACACACACACACGCACACACACACAACACACACAGGCGTTAATTGCTCAGAGATGTAGTTTCGACACGTCTCGGTTCAGGAGGTCAACATCAATAGGAGCAGATTGGAAGATTGGATTAGATATGCTGCGACTGTGTGTGTGTGTGTGTGTGTGTGTGTGTGTGTGTGGTGTGTGTGTGTGTGTGTGTGTGTGTGTGTGTGTGTGTGTGTGTGTGTGTGTGGTGTGTGTGTGTGTGTGTGTGTGTGCTGGGAGGAGGATGAACAGATGAGAGATGAAGGAAGTTAAACATTTGGTTATATCATTTGTGTCTAAGAGTTCAAATAAGTCATTTAAGTTCATTTGTTTTCATTTAAAGCCTCCTTCTTCTTCTTCTTCTTTCGTTCGAGGGTGGTCTATATAAAGGGCAGGTGGTCTATATAAAGGGCAGGTGGTCTATATAAAGGGCAGGTGGTCTATATAAAGGGCAGGTGGTCTATATAAAGAGTAGGTGGTCTATATAAAGGGCAGGTGGTCTATATAAAGAGTAGGTGGTCTATATAAAGGGCAGTGGTCTATATAAAGAGTAGGTGGTCTATATAAAGGGCAGGTGGTCTATATAAAGGGCAGGTGGTCTATATAAAGAGTAGGTGGTCTATATAAGGGCAGGTGGTCTATATAAAGGGCAGGTGGTCTATATAAAGAGTAGGTGGTCTATATAAAGGGCAGGTGGTCTATATAAAGGGCAGGTGGTCTATATAAAGGGCAGGTGGTCTACTATAAAGGGTAGGTGGTCTATATAAGGGCAGGTGGTCTATATAAAGGGCAGGTGGTCTATATAAAGGGCAGGTGGTATATATAAAGGGCAGGTGGTCTATATAAAGGGCAGGTGGTCTATATAAAGAGTAGGTGGTCTATATAAAGGGCAGGTGGTCTATATAAAGGGCAGGTGGTCTATATAAAGGGCAGGTGGTCTATATAAAGGGCAGGGCAGTGGTCTATATAAAGGGCAGGTGGTCTATATAAAGGGCAGGGCAGGTGGTCTATATAAAGGGCAGGTGGTCTATATAAAGGGCAGGTGGTCTATATAAAGAGTAGGTGGTCTATATAAAGGGCAGGTGGTCTATATAAAGGGCAGGTGGTCTATATAAAGGGCAGGTGGTTGGGCAGGTGGTCTATATAAAGGGCAGGTGGTCTATAAAGGGCAGGTGGTCTATATAAAGGGCAGGTGGTCTATATAAAGGGCAGGTGGTCTATATAAAGGGCAGGTGGTCTATATATTAAGGGCAGGTGGTCTATATAAAGGGCAGGTGGTCTATATAAAGGGCAGGTGGTCTATATAAAGGGCAGGTGGTCTATATAAGGGCAGGTGGTCTATATAAAGGGCAGGTGGTCTATATAAAGGGCAGGTGGTCTATATAAAGGGCAGGTGGTCTATATAAAGGGCAGGTGGTCTATATAAAGGGCAGGTGGTCTATATAAGGGCAGGTGGTCTATATAAAGGGCAGGTGGTCTATATAAAGGGCAGGTGGTCTATATAAAGGGCAGTGGTCTATATAAAGGGCAGGTGGTCTATATAAGGGCAGGTGGTCTATATAAGGGCAGGTGGTTGGGCAGGTGGTCTATATAAAGGGCAGGTGGTCTATATAAGGGCAGGTGGTCTATATAAGGGCAGGTGGTCTATATAGGGCAGGTGGTAAAGCCTCCTGATGAAAGATGATATAACATGTATGGATTGATTGGCTCTAATCAATTAACAAAAAACCAAACAATAATGTGTTTTGTTTTTCTTTGGTAGATAGAAAGTCTCCAATGGGAGTCAGTGTGTTTTTCTCCGTGCCTCAAACGGCAGCAAAAGACTCAATATAACCTCACTGTCTACATTTGGGTATTATGGGATGGCTTCCAGCCTCCCACTGCAGGCACTGGGCTTTAATGTTGATACTTGGATACTGAGTGTAAATATTAGATTTATCCAATAAAACATGAACAGTTTAGACGGAGGCTGTGTTTCTGGGATGTCTTCCACTCTTGGCTCACACTGAGTGCTTTGCAGATTTAGCGGGGGATGCTATGCTAAGCTAACGCTCGCTGTGTTCTCCCATCAGTTACTGGGATGTAATGTTTATACTGGGCCCACAGTGGGATACTGAGAGTAAAACATGTACAGTTTGACTCGTAGACGGTGTTTCTGGGATGTCTTTGGTCACTGGGTATCTTAATGTTTACACTGGGCCTAAAGTTAGTGTAACATACTGGAATTCACCCAAAGAAAATGAAGGGAAATGTCAAAGAAATGGCCTCAGGGTCTCTGAAAGTAGTTAGTTTGAGTCTTTCTGGTCTCAACGTCCTGGGAAAGACTGTTAGTTTTGGTATTCTGGGATGTCTTCCACTCTTGGCTCACATTGAGTGTTTTTGCAGTGTTAGCGAGTGATGCTAAGCTAACGCTCGCTGTCTTTTCTCCTCAGTTACTGGGATAACTTCCACTCGTGCGCCACCACGGCGCTGGCCGACTGCCAGGAGGGCGCCACCGACCTGTGGGAGAAACTGAAAAAGGATCTCGTAATATGGATTTCCGCGGGAGTCTTTTTGAACTTTGTGGAGGAGGAAACTCTGCGCCGAGGTCCTCTGAAAGCAGAGGGCTCGCCCTGGTGCTGCCCACTTTACTGACTTGGCTGGCGTTTTAACAAGGAAACACCACGAAAAACCAACCAGAAGAACAACAAAAGAAAATAGCTACGAAAAAATCATCTCCAGAAAAAACTCCAACGACGATTCCCAAACAAAAAAATGGATTTTATCGTTCCGCCTGCTTTGCCGTTTCTGGGACTTCTGCAGGCATCCAATCACGTTAATATTCAACGTTCAGAGGAAGAGGAAGAGACGGTCGTGGAAACACATCGAGGTGAAATCTGAATTATTGATGATGCAGAGGCGGTTTTAGGGTCAGTCGCTGACGAGAGGCTCGTTTTAATGGAGACAAAGACTAGAGCTCTTCAGTTCATAGAGAACAATATTAATGACCTGGACTGTGTGTCAATGACTTCTAGTCCTTACTTTACCATTAACATGCAGTCAGTCGCTGAACCAGAGGCACGTTTAATAACAAAGGGTTCAGGATTAAGCTTCAGTTCAGAGAAACAACATCAAACCAACAGACTAACCTACTTTACCGTTAACCTACATGCAGTTTAGGGCAATAAACACATTATTTCTGCAGATCACAGCTCAGTATTAAACCTGATCACAAAGTGCATTATTATAGATGTGATCTCTAGAACCGCCCCTGCATCGATGCTCGTCTGACACAGAACCAGGCGGTGCGTTCAGGGTCCCAAAAGAGCCTGAGGTCCATGTGCAACGCTCCAATAAATCAATAATCCGGTCCTCTGGTTTCCGTCACGGACAGATTCTCCTTTTCTAAAAGTGGACCGAATGCCTGACGGAGATATTTGTATTCTTACTGTTTATCGTAAGAAGCTACGCTCACACCAGATCTTTTAGCACCAGATTGAACTCAGTTTTACACAGTTTCCTCCTGTACTGATAAACCTCGGAGAACTGGGATTAAAATGTGCCATTGACTCTACTTTTGGTTGTTTCCATTGGCCAACTCGAAGTCAATCAGCACAATGTTTTCCAACCAATCAGGTCAGCAGAAGGTCCTCTCCTTTAGTTGTTCTCTTGGCTAGCTAACCACATTTCTAGCTAAAAAGAAAAGCCTCGTAAAGAAGCCAAACAGAAGCTCGTAGCTAATGCAGGATAACGTCTTCATTTGCACGTGTTTTTGGCACATTTGTGTTTCTATGTTTGCATCGTTGCTCAGGAAGTGCACAAAATACACGTTAATTGGTTCTAAGATTGGATGTTGAGTTTAAAATGTTGGAATGAACCATCAAGTGTTTGCTTTGAAAGGAAAGGTCCAAAGAAATGACCTCAGAGTCTCCAATAGAGCACATGCTCTGGTCTCAAACTGAAGGGGAACACTT
>JAAKFY010000162.1:30000-45000 GCA_011823955.1 Dissostichus mawsoni
AAAGTGACGTAGGTGTTACTCTCATCTATGGACATCGATCGCCTACTGCTATATGTAACCATATATCGAGCCCGATCGTGGATTTCCAATGATTTAATGTAATTGTTTGCCTGTCTGGCCATCGGGCTCTTTGAAGATCCACAAATCCACGGTTTTCTTAAATTTCTGATCGGATTGGCAAAAACTTCAGAGTTTGTATTGATCGCCATTCAAATGACAGCTTTGGTTTCCCTAAAAGTGGGCAGAGCCATACTTTTTGCCCGGAAGTGACGCATGTGTTACTCTCATGTATATGAAGTCTCTGAAATGTGGAGCAGGGCAGCTGGAAATAACCCGTGTTTCTGGGACGTTTCGGGGAAATGGAGCGTCTCTCTGGAGGAACTCAGAGACATGGAGACATGGAACATTTGAGGAAGAAGAAGTCCGGCAGCGGGAAGAGATCCTGGAGATTTAATAGGTCAAAGATCTGAGGAAGAGGAGGAGGAGGAAGAAGTGGAACACACACACGAACAACACACACACACACACACCCACACACACACACACACACACACACACACACACTATCCCACAGTTCAATATCCCAAATGATGTCCTACAAATGTGAATTAACTCTAAAAAGTATAAGAGAATCACAAATAATGATTTACCAAAATTGTTTACTTTTTCAATTATTTACTCTTTTTAAAGAGTTCTTTCATAAAACTACACTACCCAGAAGCCCTAGGGTGAGTTCCCCACAATAAGAGTTTGTTCAGAAGGAGATTACTTGTTTTTTTGTAGTGCAGTTTAAATTTTCTTTTACATAATAATATACCACATGTTAAAAGAGTTATCAGTAGATATATATTATTATATGTTAGTATGATGTCATGATGTGGGGCATGTTAGCTTAGCATCAGTGTGCTAGCACAATCTTCAATATTTAGAAAAAAAACCTTAGATTTCTAACTTTCTTTTGATCTCCATGCTTTTTTAATGTTGCATCTCTGTCTTTCTCCATCTCTCTGCTTCCTTGTTGACTTGTTTTTATCACCTGATGATTTACTTAGAGGTCACACCGAGGACGAACCAATTCAAGTTACAGGATTTATTGCTTAATGAATATATATATTTCCATGGAGGCGGTCAGATGATAATCAGCTGTTTCTAATCCTGAGGTTTTGATCTTCATTTATTTTGAGGAAAGCATCCTGCAGGGACCCTGAAGAACTGGGTCATTACTAAATATATTACTGTGCTCCCTGCAGAGCTTTAAACACACACACACACACACACACACACACACACACACACACACACACACACACACACACACACACACACACACAGAGAGAGACACACACACACACACACACACACACACACAGAGAGCACACACACACACAGACACACAAACACCACACACACACACACCACAGAGACACACACACACACACACACACAGAGACACACACACACACACACACACAGAGACACACACACACTACAGAGAGAGACACACACACACACACACACACACAACACAGAGAGAGACACACACACAAACACACACACACACACAAACACAGCGAGAGACACACACACAAACACAAACACACACACAAACACACACACACACACACACACACAGAGAGACACACACACAAAACACACACACACACACACACAGACACACACACAGACACACACACAGAGAGAGACACACACACACACACACACAAACACACACACACAGAGACACACACACACACACACAGAGAGACACACAACACACAACACACACACACACACAGAGAGACACACACACACACAAACACACACACACAGACACACACACACACACACACACACACACAAACACACACACACACACACAAACACACACACACAAAACACACCAAAAACACACACACACACACACACACACACAGACACACACACACACACACACACACAAACACACACACACACACACACAAACACACACACAGGACAGACACACACACACCACACACACACACACACACACACACACACACAGACACTCTACCCAGGGAGTGTGCTAATGAGTTTATTACACTCAGCCCTCAGACAATAAATGAAGCAATCAATCAACGAGGAAACATCTTCATCTAATACAGACCTCATCAGAGCTTTAATGGGAGGAGGAGGAAGAGGAAGAGGAGGAGGAAGAGGAAGAGGAGGAGGAGAGGAGGAGGAGGAGGAGGAGGAATATCAGAGGAAACCCTCTGCAGTCCTATCATGAGTGTAAGTCATCAGTGCGGAAACACGTGAGGAAGAACATCTGTGCAAGGAGATATCAAACTGTAGTGTGTGTGTGTGTGTGTGTGTGTGTGTGTGTGTGTGTGTGTGTGTGTGTGTATTAGTGTGTGAGCTCCAATAAAGTCCTATGAGAGGCCGTCCAGCTCACAACTCATACTTGGTCTTACAAACAATATCAGAATCTCACACACCATTAAACTCTTTTCTACATATTGCTAACCACTTGTAGCACAATCATACTCTCTTCAACACGTTGGTCTGGGCCGTAAATCAAACTTACTTACATACCAAACTGTGCCTTCTTAGAAACACTATTATTCCCACTGACAGACAACATCCTACTACAATATAATACTCTAGTAGTGTATGCAAGATAGAAAACGTTGTGTGTGAGAGAGAATGATAGTGGTGTGAGAGAGAGAATGATAGTGTGTGTGAGGGTATAGTAGTGTGTGTGTGTGAGAGAGAATGATAGTGTGTGAGAGAGAGCTTATGACAGTTTATGTGAGAGGACATTGTACTGGGAGAGAGAGTATACTTTAAAAGGACGTCAGGTTGATCCAACAGGAAGCCAGTTTAAAATTCATTCCTTGACTGGTTGACAGCCTTGAAAACAAAGCCTGAAGCTGCTCAGAGCTCTGCTAGCTACATTTGAGCTGCAATAAGAACTTTTGGTAACACTTTATATTAAGGTACACAAATTCACCATCAACTAGTTGCTGAGCAACATGCATATTAGCAGTATATTGGCTCTTTATTAGTCATTATAAAACACTTATTAATGCCTTATTCTACATGACCATATTCTACAAGTAATACGCCATTAGTTGAGAGTTTCTCCTCAAAACCCTCTAATTAGTGCTGATTTGTTGCAAGTAAGGAAGTTGTTGTACATGAGTTTGGGTCTTAATATGCTCTGCTCAATATGGGCCTAATGAGGCAGCAGTACCACAAGAATAGTGATTCTCCCATAATAACACTTAACAAATATGATCTATTCTTATGTAACAATACATGAAACTATAAGTGTTAATTAAGTCTAAATAACTCAAAATTAGGTATTTCTATCTAAGAACATGTTCCCTATTTTAAAGTGAAGTCTTTTCATAACCAATACGCTCGTAGTTTGACTCTAATTGACCTGAACAGGTTCCCTATTCTGAAGTTGCCTCCTCTTCACACTTTGTAAATACATTATAGCACGCAGTGAAATGAACCTCAACAGTACGTGAAAAGGAGGCACACGTTGAAATATCTGTTTTATTAATGAACCACTAAAGAGAGGTTCAGACACATCCCAAAACATGTCAAGTTTCTCCAAGGCTGAGAACACATGCAGCCTGTACTTTTAATAAAAACAGATTCTTAACAGGTTGTATGTATTTGTGATCATACTGTGTGACCTGCTTGTATGTACTTACACACTAGGTGTACTGTTCTCTCTGTGTTGTCCTGTCTCAGTGTGAACATAGACAGCCAGCCCAACTCTTTTGAGAGCCAGGGAATGAGCAGCCATGCTCCTTTATTGAATTATTTGCAGTCCACTGACATTCAAACAGAGTGAAACTATAAAAAATAAGTTACAAGGCACTTCATGATCTCATACATGTAAGTGTAACATACACAGATTAACACATAGGACCGCTAAGTGTAAACAAGGTAAATATAGCTAATGCTAGCTGTGCAATCAACATGTATACAGGCTAGTATGGCTAACACTAGCGTGTATGCTAACGCTAGCGCGAATGCTAACGCATTTTCTCATTGAGTTTAAACATCTCCAGATGTCATCACATAAACACAATCCATGTTACTAATCCGTACAGTGTGAGTGTAAGGATCACACTCTCAGTCATCGGCTGCAAAGCGAACATTAGTAGCATTCGGCCTTTCTTGGGCGGAGTCCATCAAACGTAGAGCCAATCAGGAACTGAGAATTTAGTCCAACTTCCTTTTCAATCAAACTCACTTCCTTTTCAATCATACTCTCTCACACTCATAACTATTCTTATGCACACACCCTATCATTCTGTTGTATACACATACCTATAGTCATTCACATGAACTATTATTACCTCTAATAAGCTATTATTCGGCCTTCTGCTATTTTGTTTTACATATATCACTATTGTTATTAACATGAAATACTATTCCCTCTTATATAGGTTATTATTCTGTCTTACATTGTTTACCGATTACACATACTACTATCCTCTTTCACATACACTATTATAATGTTCTATTAGATTAGAGTTGTTTGTGAAAGACGATAGTGGTGTGTGTACGAGAGTATGATGGTGCGTTTAAGAGATTTTGTTTTTGTGTGTGAGAGAGAATAGTTCTTTATGTGGTATGATAGTAAATGAAGGAAGGAATGACAGTACGTTAAAGACGGTATGATACTGTGTGTGAAAGAGTCTGGTGGTGTACATGTGAGATTCTGATATTGTTCTTAAGACCAGGTATGAGTTGTGAGCTAGACGGCCTCTCATGAAGTCCTCATACCTTGGACCAACTCCTTCCTGTTAGGTCTCTATTGATGAAGACCGGATGAAAGTTGTTCGCTTGGATCAAAAAACTGATTCACTGCTATCTCTGGTTAGCATCGCCGCTAAACTGTGACTCTGCAAAAAGACACGCAACACACTCTACACAACATCAACAACAACAACCTCCCCTCTCTGTCTGTTTTAACTGTCCGTTATCGGTGATGGAATCAGGAGGATGTTTCTTTTGCAGAGATTTTTAACTGAAAACATTTCCTGTTTTCCTTCTCCTTGTTGCAGATGTTACGTTGATCTAATAACACTTTTAGATTTGGTATGAATCCATAAAACTCTTAACATTAAAGCTGCTAATCCCACCAATAGTCCTATATGTGTCACTTATTGTAGAAATAATAGAACAATATTTACAAAGCACTTAACATGCAATAAAGGCAGCAAAATATAAATAAAAAGATTCTCTCTTTTTGTCCTGATCCATTTATATAAAAGCCTGCCTGATGTCATGCTGCAATGATCTGTTTGTCCCCTCAAACCTCCTTCAGACTATCGCTCCTGATATTCTACCGTTTCTCTCCCATCTCATCAACACTTCTCTAACTTCTGGTCACTTTCCAAACAGTCTCAAGGAGGCGAGAGTAACCCCTCTCCTAAAGAAACCCACTCTCAACCCGTGTGATGTTATAAACTACAGGCCTGTCTCTCTCCTCCCGTTCCTGTCTAAAACACTTGAACGCGCTGTCTTTAAACAACTCTCTTGTTATCTCCATCAGAACAACCTTCTGGATCCGCACCAGTCTGGTTTCAAGGTCACTCCACAGAAACTGCCCTCCTCGCTGTCTCTGAGGAACTGCACACTGCTAAAGCAGCCTCCCTCTCCTCTGTCATCATCCTTTTGGACCTGTCTGCTGCATTCCACACGGTGAACCATCAGATCCTCCTTCACACTCTCCAAGAACTTGGAGTTTCAGGCTCTGCACTTTCCCTCCTCACCTCATACCTCAAAGACCGCACCTACAGGGTAACTTGGAGAGGGTCCGAGTCCGACCCTTGTCAATTAACTACAGGGGTCCCTCAGGGCTCTGTCCTTGGTCCCTTCCTCTTCTCCTTGTACACTCGCTCGGATCTGTCATTAGCCCGCATGGTCTTTCATACCACTGCTACGCTGACGACACCCAATTAATTCTGTCCTTTCCCCGCTCAGAGACCCAGGTCGTCTCACGCATCTCTGCTTGTCTAGCTGACATCTCTCAGTGGATGTCTGCTCAACCACCTCAAGCTCAACCTTGACATGAACTGCTTTTCCTTCCGGGAAAAGACGTCCCACTCTTGACCTAACAATCAACATCGGCCCCTCTGTTGTTTCCCCGACTCAGACTGCAAGGAATCTGGGTGTGACCCTAGATAACAACCTGTCCTTCACTGCAAACATCGGGCAGACGCAGCGCTGCATGGGTTATATTAAAGATTATACAAGATATGTTTTATTAAAGTGGCATTTCAGTAAATATTGAAATCCATCCAAACCATCTTCCATCTATATGTATTAAACATACTACACTGATAACTGCAGTGAAGTATGAAGGTTTCCACTGTGCTGCTGCAGGGAGGCATGCATATTACTTCAAGGCTAACAGCTTCTATAAATACACACACACACACACACACACACATACACACACACACACACACACACACAGGCTGATTTAGCTCCTGAGACATTGGCTTGGCATTTCCAATATGCTGCCTAACTCAAACCCATTACACCCAGTGTGTGTGTGTGTGTGTGTGTGTGTGTGTGTGTGTGTGTGTGTGTGTGTGTGTGTGTGTGTGTGGTGATGTGTGTGTGTGTGGTGTTTCCATTACAGTGGAGTCCTGAAATATGAACAGGTAGGCAGGACACAGATCAATCGTGAGTGTAAAACGAGAGAGAGAAAGTGAGGGGGGAAACAACCCAGTTAAATTACCATGGCAACCACTCCTCTAATCCCATAATTCACTCTGATGGTGTTTCCTGTTAGAAGAAGAAGAAGAACTTATTTTCACCCTCTGTCTGAAACCAGAGCTGCTCTGATTGGCTCTGTTGTGATTGGTCAACCTCTTAAAGATGTCCCGCCCCTTAGCCTATCACGTACAATGTGTTGGAGCGATAGCCAATAGGAGTGTTCCGTAGTGATGTCACTGTGTTCAGAATAGACTTGTGACGTTAAAAGTTGAATATAAAATAAATGTCTTTCAACTTTTTGTGTCACTCTTTCTAAAAACAGTCTGATTAAATATTAAAGGTCCCATCACATGCTTCTCTGGTTCTGACCCGTCCCCTTGTGTTCTGAAGCTTCTGCATGTGAACGGTCTGCAGAGTCTCAAACCCTCAAAGTGCACCCTGTAGGAGTAAAACTCTAACACAGAGAGGACCTGTCTCTGCTGCCCCTGAACGCCTCGTTGGACATTTCTCTGTTTCCATTGTTTTCTTCCTGGGTACAGTGACGTGCCCATGCCCAAATGGACCAATCCGCGCAGCCGTTACGTTATGTCCGCGGAGCCGTTACGTTAAGTCCGTGGATTGGTCCATTTGGTCACGTCACTGTACCCAGGAAGAAAACAATGGAAACAGAGAAATGTCCAACGAGGCGTGTGTGTGTGTTCGGGCTGGGTTTCGCTTTGTCTCGCTGTCTCGCAGACGGCCACTGGGCTCACAGGGAGGGGGGGGGGGCAGGAGCTCCAACAACCCGTGTAGGACAGAGAGTGAATACACAGACTATACAGAGATGCTGTGAGAAACCAATGTGAGTTTGGAACGATGTGAATCTATTCTAGTAGACCTCAACAATGGAACTATGATCAGTAGAAATGGCCATGACATGGGACCTTTAAAGTGTGTGTCACTGTGTGTGTGTGTGTGTGTGTGTGTGTGTGTGTGTATGTGTGTGTGTGTGTATGTGTGTGTGTGTGTGTGTGTGTGTGTGTGTGTGTGTGTGTGTGTGTGTGTGTGTGTGTGTGTGTCCAAGCTATATTACGTACAATGTGTTGGAGCGTTAGCCAATAGGAGCGCAGTAGAATTTATGATTTTAATGTCTTTATTAGATTTATTTTTGTTCTGCTTCATTAAAATCCTCCATGTCTTTATTTCAGAGCTTCATATTGTCTCATATGGAGGCGATGAGGGGGAGGAGGGGGGAGACAGATGGGTGTAGTCACTCACCCTCAGACCCAGACCCACACCCACACACACACACCCACACACACACACACACACACACACACACACACACACACACACACACACACACACACGAGCAGACGCTGGAGACATGCTGTGGGTGTGTGCATGCATGCATTTAGTGGATTTGCAAAGATCAAGTGAAAACCTTCCAACACAAACACACACACACACACGCACACACACACATGCACACACACACACAAACACACACACACACACACACACCCACACACACACATGCACACACACACACACACGCACATGCACACACGCACACACACACACACCACAACACACAAAAACACACACACACACACACCACACACACACACACACACACACACACACACACACACACATTAAGAGGAGGAAGCATCGGGTTTACTTTATATTCATCGTGACTGATACTGTCGACAATTCATTTCACTGCAGAGAAAACATGAGAGGAGAATAAAAGAGTGTGTGTGTGTGTGTGCAGGGCCAGACTGAACACACACACACACACACCCACCACACACACACACACACACACACGCAACACACACACACACACACAGGGCCGGCCCTTCCCACTGGCGGGGCGCTGCTGCGCTGGGAGAAAAAAAGAATTAATAAAAAAAATTAATAAAAAAAAATTAAAAAATTTTTTTATTCTGCCTAATTTTCTGCCCTTGATGTAAAACATTTACATTAATAATTGAACAAAGTAAACACCCTTTGCACCCCGGGCCGGCGGCAACATTTTGCATTTGCCCTGTACGATGGGCGCTGTAACTGTAAGTGATGGAAAGGGGGGGATGGTCGCTTATTATCAGGCACCCACAGGCCGCGGCTCCAGCTGAAAGTGTCGCAGATCGCAACGATCGCAACAGCAAGAGGCAAAACATTAGCATTATGAAAAGGTCCAAGCCTTCTGGGGCGACGGGAAGGAAACGGGAAAAAGAAAGGAGGAATCGGAAGTCAAAGACAGAGGTACGTCGGCTTGTGTAAAACAAAAAATCAGTATGTACTGTACCGTTAGACATTTGATTTGAAGCTAGCTAGCTAGCTAAGGAGGTAGCCATGATACAGCTTTGATGCCATGCTAGCCGCGAGCCTCTGATACAGAAAGATAAATACAAATGATTTTAAGTTTTTATTTATGTGTTATTATTCTTATATAATCTTTTTGTAAATAATATCCTACTTTTATATTGTGATAGCTGTAAATTGATCCTCCAATAGTGTTTAATTTGTCAGATAGTTTATTTTCACGGTCAACTTGTGTGTATATAAATATATATATATATATTTATTTATTTTCTGTTTATTTTCTATTAGATTTTTTTATTTTCTGCTCTTTTTAATGTCTAATTATTGTGCAATGCTTTGTTTTATATGCTGATGTAACGAAATAATGTTAATGTTAGCCAGAAGAAAGCTATCTGGATAACTGCTCCTTTGTATAAAGTGAGGCGGACCAACCAATATGGGCTGTGTTATTATTTAGTTGTTACTTATGTTTGCAAATGATCTCCTGGGGCAGCAGAACCTCACTTTTATATAGGCCAGTTGTGAACCTGCATACAGCTGAGGCAGATTGCAGCAGTTATTTTTGCCTGACTGTATATACATGTTTTTGCTTGTAATGTGCTAATATCTACCCTATACTATACATGTCCAGCTGCACTTGAGAAATACCTCAGAAAGCCCCCGGTTGCTGGAGAAGGAACATCTGATCTCCCATGTACATCACACTCTGAAGAATGTAAGTTTTGCCAAACATTTATGGTCTCTGTGTAATCGTTAATACACTACTTTTTTGTCATTATTATTATGATAAATAATGAAAACTGAAGCATGAATAACTTCTTTGCATGTTTGGATTGCCTGCCTGCAGGTGAAGGAATAACGAGCACAGTATGTGAGTCCACCATTGCAGCCCCCTCAGATCCTGATGACTGCCCAGGCCCATCTGAGTCCACCATTGCAGCCCCCTCAGATCCTGATGACTACCCAGGCCCATCTGCAGTCCCCTCAGATCCTGCTGACTGCCCAGGCCCATCTGAGTCCACCATTGCAGTCCCCTCAGATCCTGCTGACTGCCCAGGCCCATCTGAGTCCACCATTGCAGTCCCCTCAGATCCTGCTGACTGCCCAGGCCCACCTGAGTCCACCATTGCAGCCCCCTCAGATCCTGCTGACTGCCCAGGCCCATCTGAGTCCACCATCTGCAGTCCCCTCAGATCCTGCTGACTACCCAGGCCCATCTGAGTCCACCATCTGCAGTCCCCTCAGATCCTGCTGACTGCCCAGGCCCATCTGAGTCCACCATCTGCAGTCCCCTCAGATCCTGCTGACTGCCCAGGCCCATCTGAGTCCACCATTGCAGTCCCCTCAGATCCTGCTGACTACCCAGGCCCATCTGAGTCCACCATTGCAGTCCCCTCAGATCCTGCTGACTGCCCAGGCCCATCTGAGTCCACCATTGCAGTCCCCTCAGATCCTGCTGACTGCCCAGGCCCATCTGAGTCCACCATTGCAGTCCCCTCAGATCCTGATGACTGCCCAGGCCCATCTGAGTCCACCATTGCAGTCCCCTCAGATCCTGCTGACTGCCCAGGCCCATCTGTGCCACCATTGCAGTCCCCTCAGATCCTGCTGACTGCCCAGGCCCATCTGCAGTCCCCTCAGATCCTGCTGACTGCCCAGGCCCATCTGAGTCCACCATTGCAGTCCCCTCAGATCCTGCTGACTGCCCAGGCCCATCTGAGTCCACCATCTGCAGTCCCCTCAGATCCTGCTGACTGCCCAGGCCCATCTGAGTCCACCATTGCAGTCCCCTCAGATCCTGCTGACTGCCCAGGCCCATCTGAGTCCCCTCAGATCCTGCTGACTGCCCAGGCCCATCTGAGTCCACCATTGCAGTCCCCTCAGATCCTGCTGACTGCCCAGGCCCATCTGAGTCCACCATTGCAGTCCCCTCAGATCCTGCTGACTGCCCAGGCCCATCTGAGTCCACTTCTGACTTTCCTACAGGAGAAGAAAATGAACGAAGTGTATCCAAATATGTGGGTGGCCCTCAGGATCGCTGTCACTATTCCAGTGACAGTTGCTGCTGGGGAGAGGAGCTTCTCCAAATTGAAGCTCATTAAAACATACCTGAGGTCGTCAAAGGCTCAAGAACGCCTCAATGGATTAGCTTTAATAAGCATCAATCGCGAGGTTTCGGGGCAAATATCATTTGACGACACAATAAATGAATTTGCAGCAAGGAAGTCCAGACGTGTCCGACTTTAAGGATGTGGACTAATTAAAGGACACAATAACATAGCAGAGACTTGTTGTTCTGATTGCCTGTTTCATTTGATCTATAGTGTGTGTAATGTTGTTCATTATCTTAATTTATTTGCAATAACCTCAGTTGTAAGAGCTCCGTTGGCTATATTTTTGTCCACGTTTGCACTTTCTTTTCTTAAAGTTTTAAGAGAAGCTACTTTTGTTTGATGAGTGATTTTCATTTAATAACTACAATAATAATAATAAGGATAAAATAAATAAAAAATATGTTACATTTATTTGTTATTGGCTGTGGGTTATTGGTTATGTTCACATACTTATTTGGTTATTAAAATGTAAACCGATCTTTTTCATACGGGTGTTTCGAGTTGTACCCCTAGATCTAGTCTCTGGTGATTCTGCTCAAAGTGCACCAGATTGAAGCATTTTACTTTAAAATGTTAAAACAAATCTTTCCGGGGGGGCGTACCCCCGGACCCCCCTAGAGGATGTGACATCCACCCCCCAATTAAAACATATTCATACAATAATGGATACATTTGAAACCTTCTTTATGTATATTACCAACATGTCAATAAGTTTCTGTTTTTGTAGTGTATTGGTCTTTTGTAGAGATTTTTCATTTATTCTTTATATATTCTATTGTGTATTGCTTGGAGGGGGGGGGCACCAAATCATAATCTCGCCTAGGGCACCAAAATGTCTAGGGCCGGCCCTGCACACACACACACACACACACACACACACACACACACACACACACACACACACAGGTGAAGGGACAAGGTGTGCAGGGGGGGTACTGAAGGTCAGATTGCAGGTAAAGGTTGTAAAACCACAGAAAACTGGCTATTGTTATCATGTTAGCTCGTTAGCTCGTTGTAGCATTAATGCATGGTGTTGGTCCCTGAAGGCAGCATCTCTCTGGACCAATGGGATTACTCCGTGTGAATTTGGATTATGTCAAAAGGTAGTCACACATTCCCAGACCACGAGACGGGAAGTAAAATCAAAAGTGTTTCCGTGTTTTTGGACTCCTTCAGCTCTCTCTTAGCAATCAAGCTAACTAGCGGTTAGCACGCTAGTTAGCTTTAGCGCTCTCCCTCAATATTTGACTGATTCAAACACGTCTGAATAATGCTGCGTTACTTTTTAGATAACCAACCGTTGAATTAGCGCTGGACACTTTGTCTTTAAACCCTGTGTGTGTGCGTGTGTGTGTGTATGTGTAGGCCTATGTGTGTGTGTGCCTGTGTGTGTGTATGTGTGTGTGTGTGTGTGTGTGTGTGTGTGTGTATGTGTATGTGTAGGCCTATGTGTGTGTGTGTGTGTGTGTGTGTGTGTCCTCCAGCTGTTGAGACACTCACAGCTCCACATCTGTCAGAGATATAAATACCTGGTGTGTCAGCGTAGACGTCTATAGAGAAACTGTCAAACACACACACACACACACACACACTCTTTCTGTCAGTAATCAGATGATGAAACCAGAAAAAGACAGAGGTTTGTTTTTCTGCTTCAAACGTGTCAGAGATCAGCTTTTACAACAGCAAGTGCTGTCAGGCGTGTGTGTGTGTGTGTGTGTGTGTTGTGTGTGTGTGTGTGTGTGTGTGTGTGTGTGTGTGTGTGTGTGTGTGTGTTCATGCATCTCAACCGTAGACTGATGCAGGTAACGTGGAACCAACGTTCAAAAGCACGAGTTGGAGTGATGTTGCGTAAAATGACAGAACGACTTCAAGACTAACTCTGTTTGCAGGTTAGACTAAAATCTCCCTGAAAAAACCTTGAATCTTCCTCAAAGACCCTTAAGACACACTTAAGCATCCTTAAACCACCAGGAAATGTCCTTAAATCTCCCTAAATACCCTTCAAATACAATTAAACATCCTTACATTTGCTGCAAACCATCTTAACTTTTTCAAAACCCCTTAAATCTCTCTTAAACCTCCATGAAATGCCCCATCAATCAGAATCAGAATCAGAAACGGGTTTATTGCCAGGTAGGTTCACACGTACGAGGAATTTGACTTGATGTCGTGGTGCAGACATGAAATATAAAACAAACAATCTTTAAGGACACTGTAATCAAATATAGTTAAATAGCAATAAAATAAAGCAGTAATTTACAGCGAATAGAATGCAGTGAATTATAGAATATAAACTATGAAATGTGAAATCAGAATATGTGCAGAAAGGAGTATGAGCATTGTGTGCATTAATGTAATGCATAGAGTCTATGATGTGGCTGAGGTAAAGTGTCAGTGGGGGGGCCGGGCCTTGTTTAAGAGGCCGGTAGCGGAGGGGAAGAAACTGTTCAGGTGGAGAGAGGTTCTGGTCCCGATGGAGCGCAGCCTCCTGCCAGAGGGGAGGGGGGTGAACAGTTTGAGTCCAGGGTGGGAGGGTCGGCCACTATCCTCCCTGCCCGCCTCAGGGTCCTGGAGGGATGACAGATTGCAGCCGATCACCTTCTCTGCAGAGCGGATGACACGCTGCAGCCTGCCCTTATCCTTGGCTGTGGCTGCGGCGTACCAGATGGTGATGGAGGAGGTGAGGATGGACTCCATGATGGAGGAGGTGAGGAGGGACTCCATGATGGAGGAGGTGAGGAGGGACTCCATGATGGAGGAGGTGAGGAGGGACTCCATGATGGAGGAGGTGAGGAGGGACTCCATGATGGAGGAGGTGAGGATGGACTCCATGATGGAGGAGGTGAGGAGGGACTCCATGATGGAGGAGGTGAGGATGGACTCCATGATGGAGGAGGTGAGGAGGGACTCCATGATGGAGGAGGTGAGGAGGGACTCCATGATGGAGGAGGTGAGGAGGGACTCCATGATGCAGGAGGTGAGGATGGACTCCATGATGGAGGAGGTGAGGAGGGACTCCATGATGGAGGAGGTGAGGAGGGACTCCATGATGGAGGAGGTGAGGAGGGACTACATGATGGAGGAGGTGAGGATGGACTCCATGATGGAGGAGGTGAGGAGGGACTCCATGATGGAGGAGGTGAGGAGGGACTCCATGATGGAGGAGGTGAGGATGGACTCCATGATGGAGGAGGTGAGGAGGGACTCCATGATGGAGGAGGTGAGGAGGGACTCCATGATGGAGGAGGTGAGGAGGGACTCCATGATGGAGGAGGTGAGGATGGACTCCATGATGGAGGAGGTGAGGAGGGACTCCATGATGGAGGAGGTGAGGAGGGACTCCATGATGGAGGAGGTGAGGATGGACTCCATGATGCAGGAGGTGAGGATGGACTCCATGATGGAGGAGGTGAGGAGGGACTCCATGATGGAGGAGGTGAGGAGGGACTCCATGATGGAGGAGGTGAGGATGGACTCCATGATGGAGGAGGTGAGGAGGGACTCCATGATGGAGGAGGTGAGGAGGGACTCCATGATGGAGGTGTAGAAGTTCACCATCATCGTCTTTGGCAGGTTGAATCTCTTCAGCTGCCTCAGGAAGAACATCCTCTGCTGGGCTTTTTTGGTGAGGGAGCAGATGTTCTGCTCCCATTTGAGGTCCTGGGCGATGATGGTGCCCAGGAAGAGGAAAGACTCCACAGCAGTTACTGGGGAGTCACACAGAGTGATGGGGGTCACACAGAGTGATGGGGGTCACACAGAGTGATGGGGGGTCACACAGAGTGATGGGGGTCACACAGAGTGATGGGGGTCACACAGAGTGATGGGGAGTCACACAGAG
>JAAKFY010000162.1:51237-56237 GCA_011823955.1 Dissostichus mawsoni
TCTGTGTGACCCCCATCACTCTGTGTGACTCCCCTCTGTGTGACTCCCATCACTCTGTGTGCCCCCCATCACTCTGTGTGACCCCCCATCACTCTGTGTGACCCCCCATCACTCTGTGTGACTCCCCATCACTCTGTGTGACCCCCCATCACTCTGTGTGACCCCCCATCACTCTGTGTGACCCCCCATCACTCTGTGTGACCCCCCTCACTCTGTGTTGACCTCGTGTGACCATCACTCTGTGTGACCCCCCATCACTCGTGTGACCTCCCATCACTCTCCCCCCTTCTGTGACCCCCCATCACTCTGTGTGACTCCCCAGTAACTGCTGTGGAGTCTTTCCTCTTCCTGGGCACCATCATCGCCCAGGACCTCAAATGGAGCAGAACATCTGCTCCCTCACCAAAAAGCCCATCAGAGGATGTTCTTCCTGAGCAGCTGAAAGAAATTCAACCTGCCAAAGACGATGATGGTGAACTTCTACACCTCCATCATGGGAGTCCCTCCTCACCTCCTCCATCATGGAGTCCATCCTCACCTCCTCCATCATGGAGTCCATCCTCACCTCCTCCATCATGGAGTCCATCCTCACCTCCTCCATCATGGAGTCCATCCTCACCTCCTCCATCATGGAGTCCCTCCTCACCTCCTCCATCATGGAGTCCATCCTCACCTCCTCCATCATGGAGTCCATCCTCACCTCCTCCATCATGGAGTCCATCCTCACCTCCTCCATCATGG
The DNA here is from genome assembly GCA_011823955.1 of Dissostichus mawsoni. Classification (NCBI taxonomy): domain Eukaryota; kingdom Metazoa; phylum Chordata; class Actinopteri; order Perciformes; family Nototheniidae; genus Dissostichus; species Dissostichus mawsoni. The sequence goes on from JAAKFY010000162.1 coordinate 51,979, forward strand.
AGTCCCTCCTCACCTCCTCCATCATGGAGTCCATCCTCACCTCCTCCATCATGGAGTCCCTCCTCACCTCCTCCATCATGGAGTCCCTCCTCACCTCCTCCATCATGGAGTCCACCTCCACCTCCTCCATCATGGAGTCCCTCCTCACCTCCTCCATCATGGAGTCCATCCTCACCTCCTCCATCATGGAGTCCCTCCTCACCTCCTCCATCATGGAGTCCCTCCTCACCTCCTCCATCATGGAGTCCCTCCTCACCTCCTCCATCATGGAGTCCCTCCTCACCTCCTCCATCATGGAGTCCATCCTCACCTCCTCCATCATGGAGTCCCTCCTCACCTCCTCCATCATGGAGTCCCTCCTCACCTCCTCCATCATGGAGTCCCTCCTCACCTCCTCCATCATGGAGTCCATCCTCACCTCCTCCATCATGGAGTCCCTCCTCACCTCCTCCATCATGGAGTCCCTCCTCACCTCCTCCATCATGGAGTCCCTCCTCACCTCCTCCATCATGGAGTCCCTCCTCACCTCCTCCATCATGGAGTCCCTCCTCCCTCCTCCATCATGGAGTCCCTCCTCACCTCCTCCATCATGGAGTCCCTCCTCACCTCCTCCATCATGGAGTCCCTCCTCACCTCCTCCATCATGGAGTCCATCCTCACCTCCTCCATCATGGAGTCCCTCCTCACCTCCTCCATCATGGAGTCCATCCTCACCTCCTCCATCATGGAGTCCCTCCTCACCTCCTCCATCATGGAGTCCATCCTCACCTCCTCCATCATGGAGTCCCTCCTCACCTCCTCCATCATGGAGTCCCTCCTCACCTCCTCCATCATGGAGTCCCTCCTCACTCCTCCATCATGGAGTCCCTCCTCACCTCCTCCATCATGGAGTCCATCCTCACCTCCTCCATCATGGAGTCCCTCCTCACCTCCTCCATCATGGAGTCCCTCCTCACCTCCTCCATCATGGAGTCCCTCCTCACCTCCTCCATCATGGAGTCCCTCCTCACCTCCTCCATCATGGAGTCCCTCCTCACCTCCTCCATCATGGAGTCCCTCCTCACCTCCTCCATCACCATCTGGTACGCCGCAGCCACAGCCAAGGATAAGGGCGGGCTGCAGCGTGTCATCCGCTCTGCAGAGAAGGTGATCGGCTGCAATCTGCCATCCCTCCACGACCTGCACGCCTCCAGGACCCTGAGGCGGCAGGGAGGATAGTGTGGCCGACCCTCCCACCCTGGACACAAACTGTTTCACCCCCCTCCCCTCTGGCAGGAGGCTGCGCTCCATCAGGACCAGAACCTCTCGCCACCTGAACAGTTTCTTCCCCTCCGCTACCGGCCTCTTAAACAAGGCCCGGCCCCCCCACTGACACTTTACCTCTGCCACATCATAGACTATATGCATTACATTAATGCACCAATGCTCATACTCCTTTCTGCACATATTCTGATTTCATATTTCATAGTTTATATTCTATAATTCACTGCATTCTTTCCATGTAAATTACTGCTTTATTTTATTGCTATTTAACTATATTTGATTAGTGTCCTTAAAGATTGTTTGTTTTATATTTCATGTCTGCACCACGACATCAAGTCAAATTCCTCGTACGTGTGAACCTACCTGGCAATAAACCCGTTTCTGATTCTGATTCTGATTGATGGGGCATTTAAGGACATTTCATGGAGGTTTAAGAGAGATTTAAGGGGTTTTGAAAAAGTTAAGATGGTTTTTAGAGCAAATGTAAGATGTTTAATTGTATTTGAAGGGTATTTAGGGAGATTTAAGGACATTTCCTGGTGGTTTAAGGATGCTTAAGTGTGTCTTAAGGGTCTTGAGGAAGATTCAAGGTTTTTCAGGGAGATTTTAGTCTAACCTGCAAACAGAGTTAGTCTTGAAGTCGTTCTGTCATTTTACGCAACATCACTCCAACTCGTGCTTTTGGAACGTTGGTTCCACGTTACCTGCATCATCTACGGTTGAGATGCATGAACACACACACACACCACACACACACGCCTGACAGCACTTGCTGTTGTAAAAGCTGATCTCTGACACGTTTGAAGCAGAAAACAAACCTCTGTCTTTTTCTGGTTTCATCATCTGATTACTGACAGAAAGAGTGTGTGTGTGTGTGTGTGTGTGTGTGTGTGTTTGACAGTTTCTCTATAGACGTCTACGCTGACACACCAGGTATTATATCCTCTGACAGATGTGGAGCTGTGAGTGTCTCAACAGCTGGAGGACACAGACACACACACACATACACATACACACACAGGCACACACACACATAGGCCTACACACACACACACACACACACAGGGTTTAAAGACAAAGTGTCCAGCGCTAATTCAACGGGGTTATCTAAAAAGTAACGCAGCATTATTCAGACGTGTTTGAATCAGTCAAATATTGAGGGAGAGCGCTAAAGCTAACTAGCGTGCTAACCGCTAGTTAGCTTGATTGCTAAGAGAGAGCTGAAGGAGTCCAAAAACACGGAAACACTTTTGATTTTACTTCCCGTCTCGTGGTCTGGGAATGTGTGACTACCTTTTGACATAATCCAAATTCACACGGAGTAATCCCATTGGTCCAGAGAGATGCTGCCTTCAGGGACCAACACCATGCATTAATGCTACAACGAGCTAACGAGCTAACATGATAACAATAGCCAGTTTTCTGTGGTTTTACAACCTTTACCTGCAATCTGACCTTCAGTACCCCCCCTGCACACCTTGTCCCTTCACCTGTGTGTGTGTGTGTGTGTGTGTGTGTGTGTGTGTTGTGTGTGTGTGGTGTGTGTGTGCAGGGCCGGCCCTAGACATTTTGGTGCCCTAGGCGAGATTATGATTTGGTGCCCCCCCCCTCCAAGCAATACACAATAGAATATATAAAGAATAAATGAAAAATCTCTACAAAAGACCAATACACTACAAAAACAGAAACTTATTGACATGTTGGTAATATACATAAAGAAGGTTTCAAATGTATCCATTATTGTATGAAATGTTTTAATTGGGGGGTGGATGTCACATCCTCTAGGGGGGTCCGGGGGTACCCCCCCGGAAAGATTTGTTTTAACATTTTAAAGTAAAATGCTTCAATCTGGTGCACTTTGAGCAGAATCACCAGAGACTAGATCTAGGGGTACAACTCGAAACACCCGTATGAAAAAGATCGGTTTACATTTTAATAACCAAATAAGTATGTGAACATAACCAATAACCCACAGCCAATAACAAATAAATGTAACATATTTTTTATTTATTTTATCCTTATTATTATTATTGTAGTTATTAAATGAAAATCACTCAAACAAAAGTAGCTTCTCTTAAAACTTTAAGAAAAGAAAGTGCAACGTGGACAAAAATATAGCCAACGGAGCTCTTACAACTGAGGTTATTGCAAATAAATTAAGATAATGAACAACATTACACACACTATAGATCAAATGAAACAGGCAATCAGAACAACAAGTCTCTGCTATGTTATTGTGTCCTTTAATTAGTCCACATCCTTAAAGTCGGACACGTCTGGACTTCCTTGCTGCAAATTCATTTATTGTGTCGTCAAATGATATTTGCCCCGAAACCTCGCGATTGATGCTTATTAAAGCTAATCCATTGAGGCGTTCTTGAGCCTTTGACGACCTCAGGTATTTTTAATGAGCTTCAATTTGGAGAAGCTCCTCTCCCCAGCAGCAACTGTCACTGGAATAGTGACAGCGATCCTGAGGGCCACCCACATATTTGGATACACTTCGTTCATTTTCTTCTCCTGTAGGAAAGTCAGAAGTGGACTCAGATGGGCCTGGGCAGTCAGCAGGATCTGAGGGGACTGCAGATGGGCCTGGGCAGTCAGCAGGATCTGAGGGGACTGCAATGGTGGACTCAGATGGGCCTGGGCAGTCAGCAGGATCTGAGGGGACTGCAATGGTGGACTCAGATGGGCCTGGGCAGTCAGCAGGATCTGAGGGGACTGCAATGGTGGACTCAGATGGGCCTGGGCAGTCAGCAGGATCTGAGGGGACTGCAATGGTGGACTCAGATGGGCCTGGGCAGTCAGCAGGATCTGAGGGGACTGCAATGGTGGACTCAGATGGGCCTGGGCAGTCAGCAGGATCTGAGGGGACTGCAATGGTGGACTCAGATGGGCCTGGGCAGTCAGCAGGATCTGAGGGGACTGCAGATGGGCCTGGGCAGTCAGCAGGATCTGAGGGGACTGCAATGGTGGACTCAGATGGGCCTGGGCAG
>JAAKFY010000162.1:61237-83737 GCA_011823955.1 Dissostichus mawsoni
TGTTCTGATGGAGATAACAGAGAGTTGTTTAAAGACAGCGCGTTCAAGTGTTTTAGACAGGAACGGGAGGAGAGAGACAGGCCTGTAGTTTATAACATCAGACGGGTTGAGAGTGGGTTTCTTTAGGAGAGGGGTTACTCTCGCCTCCTTGAGACTGTTTGGAAAGTGACCAGAAGTTAGAGAAGTGTTGATGAAATGGGAGAGAAACGGTAGAATATCAGGAGCGATAGTCTGAAGGAGGTTTGAGGGGACAAACAGATCATTGCAGCATGACATCAGGCAGGCTTTTATATAAATGGATCAGGACAAAAAGAGAGAATCTTTTTATTTATATTTTGCTGCCTTTATTGCATGTTAAGTGCTTTGTAAATATTGTTCTATTATTTCTACAATAAGTGACACATATAGGACTATTGGTGGGATTAGCAGCTTTAATGTTAAGAGTTTTATGGATTCATACCAAATCTAAAAGTGTTATTAGATCAACGTAACATCTGCAACAAGGAGAAGGAAAACAGGAAATGTGTTTCAGTTAAAAATCTCTGCAAAAGAAACATCCTCCTGATTCCATCACCGATAACGGACAGTTAAAACAGACAGAGAGGGGAGGTTGTTGTTGTTGATGTTGTGTAGAGTGTGTTGCGTGTCTTTTTGCAGAGTCACAGTTTAGCGGCGATGCTAACCAGAGATAGCAGTGAATCAGTTTTTCTGATCCAAGCGAACAACTTTCATCCGGTCTTCATCAATAGAGACCTAACAGGAAGGAGGTTGGTCCAAGGTATGAGGACTTCATGAGAGGCCGTCTAGCTCACAACTCATACCTGGTCTTAAGAACAATATCAGAATCTCACATGTACACCACCAGACTCTTTCACACACAGTATCATACCGTCTTTAACGTACTGTCATTCCTTCCTTCATTTACTATCATACCACATAAAGAACTATTCTCTCTCACACACAAAAACAAAATCTCTTAAACGCACCATCATACTCTCGTACACACACCACTATCGTCTTTCACAAACAACTCTAATCTAATAGAACATTATAATAGTGTATGTGAAAGAGGATAGTAGTATGTGTGTAATCGGTAAACAATGTAAGACAGAATAATAACCTATATAAGAGGGAATAGTATTTCATGTTAATAACAATAGTGATATATGTAAAACAAAATAGCAGAAGGCCGAATAATAGCTTATTAGAGGTAATAATAGTTCATGTGAATGACTATAGGTATGTGTATACAACAGAATGATAGGGTGTGTGCATAAGAATAGTTATGAGTGTGAGAGAGTATGATTGAAAAGGAAGTGAGTTTGATTGAAAAGGAAGTTGGACTAAATTCTCAGTTCCTGATTGGCTCTACGTTTGATGGACTCCGCCCAAGAAAGGCCGAATGCTACTAATGTTCGCTTTGCAGCCGATGACTGAGAGTGTGATCCTTACACTCACACTGTACGGATTAGTAACATGGATTGTGTTTATGTGATGACATCTGGAGATGTTTAAACTCAATGAGAAAATGCGTTAGCATTCGCGCTAGCGTTAGCATACACGCTAGTGTTAGCCATACTAGCCTGTATACATGTTGATTGCACAGCTAGCATTAGCTATATTTACCTTGTTTACACTTAGCGGTCCTATGTGTTAATCTGTGTATGTTACCCTTGCATGTATGAGATCATGAAGTGCCTTGTAACTTATTTTTTTATAGTTTCACTCTGTTTGAATGTCAGTGGACTGCAAATAATTCAATAAAGGAGCATGGCTGCTCATTCCCTGGCTCTCAAAAGAGTTGGGCTGGCTGTCTATGTTCACACTGAGACAGGACAACACAGAGAGAACAGTACACCTAGTGTGTAAGTACATACAAGCAGGTCACACAGTATGATCACAAATACATACAACCTGTTAAGAATCAGTTTTTATTAAAGAGTACAGGCTGCATGTGTTCTCAGCCTTGGAGAAACTTGACATGTTTTGGGATGTGTCTGAACCTCTCTTTAGTGGTTCATTAATAAAACAGATATTTCAACGTGTGCCTCCTTTGTTCACGTACTGTTGAGGTTACTTTCGTAGCTGTGCTATAATGTATTTACAAAGTGTGAAGAGGAGGCAACTTCAGAATAGGGAACCTGTTCAGGTCAATTAGAGTCAAACTACGAGCTTATTGGTTATGAACAAGACTTCACTTTAAAATAGGAAACATGTTCTTAGATAGAAATACCTAATTTTGAGTTATTTAGACTTAATTAACACTTATAGTTTCAGTATTGTTACATAAGAATAGATCATATTTGTTAAGTGTTATTATGGGAGAATCACTATTCTTGTGGTTACTGCTGCCTCATTAGGCCCACATTGAGCAGAGCATATTAAGACCAAAACTCATGTACAACAACTTCCTTACTTGCAACAAATCAGCACTAATTAGAGGGTTATTGAGGAGAAACTCTCAACTAATGGCGTATTACTTGTAGAATATGGTCATGTAGAATAAGGCATTAATAAGTGTTTTATAATGACTAATAAAGAGCCAATATACTGCTAATATGCATGTTCTCAGCAACTAGTTGATGGTGAATTTGTGTACCTTAATATAAAGTGTTACCAAAAGTTCTTATTGCAGCTCAAATGTAGCTAGCAGAGCTCTGAGCAGCTTCAGGCTTTGTTTTCAAGGCTGTCAACCGGTCAAGGAATGAATATTTAAACTGGTTTCCTGTTGGATCAACCTGACGTCCTTTTAAAGTACTCTCTCTCCCAGTACAATGTCCTCTCACATAAACTGTCATAAGCTCTCTCACACACACACTACTATACCTCATACATACTATCATTCTCTCTTCACACACACTATCATTCTCTCTCTCACACACACTATCATTCTCTCTCTCACACACACTATCATTCTCTCTCTCACACACACTATCATTCTCTCTCACACACACAACGTTTTCTATCTTGCGTACACTACTAGAGTATTATATTGTAGTAGGATGTTGTCTGTCAGTGGGAATAATAGTGTTTCTAAGAAGGCACAGTTTGGTATGTAAGTAAGTTTGATTTACGGCCCAGACCAAAGTGTGTGAAAGAGAGTATGATTACAAGTGGTTAGCAATATGTAGAAAAGAGTTTAATGGTGTGTGAGATTCTGATATTGTTTGTAAGACCAAGTATGAGTTGTGAGCTGGACGGCCTCTCATAGGACTTTATTGGAGCTCACACACTAATACACCACACACACACACACACACACACACACACACACACACACACACACACTACAGTTTGATATCTACTTGCACAGATGTTCTTCCTCACGTGTTTCCGCACTGATGACTTACACTCATGATAGGACTGCAGAGGGTTTCCTCTGATATCTCCTCCTCCTCTCCTCCTCTTCTCCTCCTTCTTCCTCCTCCTCTTCCTCTTCCTCCTCCTCTCTCTTCCTCCTCCTCCCATTAAAGCTCTGATGAGGTCTGTATTAGATGAAGATGTTTCCTCGTTGATTGATTGCTTCATTTATTGTCTGAGGCTGAGTGTATAAACTCATTAGCACACTCCCTGGGTAGAGTGTCTGTGTGTGTGTGTTGTGTGTTGTGTGGTGTGTGTTGTGTGTGTGGTTTGTGTGTTTGTGTGTGTGTGTCTGTGTGTGTGTGTGTGTGTGTGTGTGTTGTGTGTGTGTGTTTGTGTGTGTGTGTGTTTGTGTGTGTGTGTGTGTCTGTGTGTGTGTGTGTGTTGTGTGTGTGTGTGTGTGTGGTTTGTGTGTTCTGTGTGTGTGGGTTTGTGTGTGTGTGTTGTGTGTGTGTTTGTGTGTGTGTGTGTGTGGTGTCTGTGTGTGTGTGTGTGTGTGTCTCTGTGTGTGTCTATGTGTGTGGTGTTGTGTGTGTGTGTGTGTGTTCTCTCTGTGTGTGTGTGTGTGTGTGTGTGTGTGTGTGTGTGTGTGTGTGTGTGTGTGTTTGTGTGTGTGTGTCTCTGTGTGTGTGTGTGTTTGTGTGTGTGTGTGTCTCTCTCTGTGTGTGTGTGTGTGTGTTTGTGTGTGTGTGTGTGTGTGTGTGTCTCTCTCTGTGTGTGTGTGTGTGTGTGTGTGTGTGTGTGTGTGTGTGTTTAAAGCTCTGCAGGGAGCACAGTAATATATTTAGTAATGACCCAGTTCTTCAGGGTCCCTGCAGGATGCTTTCCTCAAAATAAATGAAGATCAAAACCTCAGGATTAGAAACAGCTGATTATCATCTGACCGCCTCCATGGAAATATATATATTCATTAAGCAATAAAATCCTGTAACTTGAATTGGTTCGTCCTCGGTGTGACCTCTAAGTAAATCATCAGGTGATAAAAACAAGTCAACAAGGAAGCAGAGAGATGGAGAAAGACAGAGATGCAACATTAAAAAAGCATGGAGATCAAAAGAAAGTTAGAAATCTAAGGTTTTTTTTTCTAAATATTGAAGATTGTGCTAGCACACTGATGCTAAGCTAACATGCCCCACATCATGACATCATACTAACATATAATAATATATATCTACTGATAACTCTTTTAACATGTGGTATATTTATTATGTAAAAGAAAATTTAAACTGCACTACAAAAAACAAGTAATCTCCTTCTGAACAAACTCTTATTGTGGGGAACTCACCCTAGGGCTTCTGGGTAGTGTAGTTTTATGAAAGAACTCTTTAAAAAGAGTAAATAATTGAAAAAGTAAACAATTTTGGTAAATCATTATTTGTGATTCTCTTATACTTTTTAGAGTTAATTCACATTTGTAGGACATCATTTGGGATATTGAACTGTGGGATAGTGTGTGTGTGTGTGTGGTGTGTGTGTGTGTGTGTTGTGTGTGTGTGTGTGTGTGTTCGTGTGTGTGTTCCACTTCTTCCTCCTCCTCTTCCTCAGATCTTTGACCTATTAAATCTCCAGGATCTCTTCCCGCTGCCGGACTTCTTCTTCCTCAAATGTTCCATGTCTCCATGTCTCTGAGTTCCTCCAGAGAGACGCTCCATTTCCCCGAAACGTCCCAGAAACACGGGTTATTTCCAGCTGCCCTGCTCCACATTTCAGAGACTTCATATACATGAGAGTAACACATGCGTCACTTCCGGGCAAAAAGTATGGCTCTGCCCACTTTTAGGGAAACCAAAGCTGTCATTTGAATGGCGATCAATACAAACTCTGAAGTTTTTGCCAATCCGATCAGAAATTTAAGAAAACCGTGGATTTGTGGATCTTCAAAGAGCCCGATGGCCAGACAGGCAAACAATTACATTAAATCATTGGAATCCACGATCGGGCTCGATATATGGTTACATATAGCAGTAGGCGATCGATGTCCATAGATGAGAGTAACACCTACGTCACTTTACGGCCCGCCCACTTTGGGGAAACCAACGCTGTCATCTGAACGGCGATCGAGCCTGAAGCCACAGAGCTCCTTTGTTCTTAGAGGAAGTTCAGAAACACTGAACTCTGGATCTGTTTTAATGTTTGAGGAGCAATAAACGGCACAGCAGCTTGTTGGCGGGATCAAACTATTACTTTCCGCCTCGCGCATGAGAGTAACAGCCGGCGAAATGACGGCCTCGCCTACTGATTTTAATGTAACCATATATCGAGCCCGATCGTGGATTTCCAATGACTGAATGTGACTGTTTGCCTGACTGGCCATCGTACTCGGGCTCTTTGAAGATCCACAAATCCACGGTTTTCAAACATTTCTGATCGGATTGGCAAAAACTTCAGATTCAGTATTGACCGCCATTCAGATGACAGCGTTGGTTTCCCCCAAAACTGGGCGGGCCGTAATTTTGCCCTGAAGTGACGCAGGTGTTACTCTCATCCATAAAGAGGCGAAGTCCCTCCCTTCCGGGGGAGAACCATGGGACCTTATATTGGAAAAAGTATGTATTGAAGTCAATGGGGAGAGAAAGATTATCTTTCGATCCCGTTTGAATTGTGCCACGAATTACACAGATGATGTTTGTCAATCTACACTTTTTTTTGTGTGAAACGCTCAATGAACTACATCTCCCGTCTCGCACCACACACCCAGACGGCCGTCACGTTGGAACATTTCACTTCTTTCTTTCAGAATGAGGCGGAAAGTATTAAAAGAGGAGAAAATCACTCCATGTCTGGGCATGTTGAGAGCTGTACACACACACAAGGGGAGTTAGTCGGTTCCGTAAGAGCCAGCATGCAGGACCGGGATTCTGGGATTTGTAGTCTTTCTAGTTGCGTATTTTTCATAGTCTTATATTTCAACAGTTTTACGACAAACTGTGACTTTTTTGACTTGGAAATGATTTTTAAGATTGACAAACATCATGTGTGTAATTCATGGCACAATTCAAACGGGATCGAAAGATAAGTTTTCTCTCTCCATTGACTTCAATACATCATTTTTCCGAAATAAGGTCCCATGGACCGGAAGTAGATGGGCGGGACTTCGCCTCTCTATGTGAATGACAGCGTTGGTTTCCCCCAAAAGTGGGCGGAGCCGTAATTTTGCCCGGAAGTGAGTAGGTGTTACTCTCATCTATAAAATGCTAGTAAATGAGCGTGTAATTTCTTCCTATATTCAGGTTAATAATACAACAAGAAATAATAATATAATAAAAAATATAAATAATAACACATAATAACTTTTAATCGACCCAAAAATATGAACGTTTTTGTGTGTTTGTTTTTTAAAAAGTCCCTTAATGCCAGCATGTGTGAAGGGGAAGGCTAACAGGCTACATGTCATCATACCAACATATTATCTGCAAAATATCCCTATATATTCGGCTAGCACACTAATGCTAAGCTAACATGCCCCACATCATGACATCATACTCACATATTATATATCTAATGATAACTCTTTTAAAATGTGGTATATTAATTATGTAAAAAATCCCCAAACTACAAAAAACAAGTAAACCCCTTCTGAACACACTGTTATTGTGGGGAACTCACCCTGGGGATTCTGGGTATTGTAGTTTTATGAAAGAACTCTCAGAACAAACCCTGATTTTACAGCATCCACTTGTAAATCCAGCAGATCCACTCCACGATGTTTTCTCAGATTCATGTAATAATAATAATATAATAATAATAATAATAAGAGGAAGAGGAGGAGGAGGAAAACTATAATAATATTAATAATAATTATAATAATTAATAATAATAATAATAGTAAAAATAATAAATGACACTTATATAGCGCTTTTCTAAAAACTCAAAGACGCTTTGACAGAGAATAAACAAAAAACGAAGAAAATACGTAAAGAGTCAAACAAAGACAGAAAAGAGAGGGGGGGGGGGGGGGTCAGAGTTTGTGGAACAGGTTTTATGTGATCTTTTGAATGTGGTGAGGGAGGAAGAAGAACATCTTATTAAATGAACGGTCTCCCAGCTGGTGTTCCTGTGATGGAAGCTGACAGCTCATTGGATGAATAAGAAACGAGGTTAGACGATTGGAAATCTCTCCAAGTCCCGCGGGATTTCCCCCTGCAGGCTTCCCTTCATGAATCTTTAATGAGACTTCGCTGCTCCAGTTTCTCCAGATCCAGGCTGTCGTTTCCAGGAAGTAGTCTGAGTCCTGCTGATGCTTCTTTACAGAGAAATATAATATATACTGTTTATAAAAATACCAAAAAATTACCTTGTATTTTATTCATTTATTTGTATTTATTTTTACAAGAACAGGATTTTTCCTTTCATTATCGATCAATAAGATATTCACAATTTATCATAAATATGTTTTCCTGTAGCCTGAAATCTAGAATCAGCATTAAAGAGAGATTTGGGTGTTATTCAAATACCATAAAGCACAAAGAGATCTTAGTTTGTTATGGTAGTTTTCCTCCTCCTCCTTCTTCCTCTTCCTCCTCCTCCTCCTCCTCCTCCTCCTCCTCCTCGATCAATATAAACTGAGTGCTGAGACTTCCGGAGGCTCAGGGACTCTCCCTCATTAATAATGTGTGTGTGGTGTGTGTGTGTGTGTGTGTGTGTGTGTGTGTGTGTGTGTGGTGTTGTGTGTGTGTGTGTGTGTGTGTGTGTGTGTGTGTGTGTGTGTGTGTGTGTGTGTGTGTGTGTGTGTGTGTGTGTGTGTGTGTGAATAAACACAGATCGTTTCTCTTCAAACATTTTATTTATTATCTCTGCTATACTCTGTAAACCTTTTGTCTGATAGACGATCTATAATAGTTTTTTAATCATTCTGATATACATATTCTCTCGTTAGATGATTTTATCTTTTTAAACTTTAGTTACATCCTCATAAACAAACAACAAACAAACAAAGGTCTTGAAGGTAAACCTCAGACTTCATGATGCTACGTTCGGGACGCTTGAATCTACAGACCTAAAGTAATCTCAGCGATATGAGGAACAGTCTCTCTCTCTTCAGCCACGGGTCGTTGTCACAGTCTTCATATTGCTGCTTCTATTCTCTCTGTCTCTCACATTCATCAAACACCAACATCAACTAAAGGTATGCTAAGCTAACAGGTCCTAACGGAGGGACGTGAGCACAAACTGAGCGAGAAGAGGTCCAAATGTGGGGATTAGATCTTTTATACCTGAAGGAAACCACGATTGATGAGCTATCAAGTTAGCCTAATACAATCTCTGAACATGACCAACATTAATGAAGATAGTTTAATGCTAAAGGAAGCTAGTAGCTAACCGGACACAATCCATGTTAGCATTGTCTGTTTTCAGACTCTAAATGCTTTGCTAACATAAAGCTAGTTGGTTTAGCTGCTAACCTAGCATTGTCTGTTTTTAGCATCTAAATGCTTTGCTAACATAAAGCTAGTTGGTTTAGCTGCTAACCTAGCATTGTCTGTTTTAGCATCTAAATGCTTTGCTAACATAAAGCTAGTTGGTTTAGCTGCTAACCTAGCATTGTCTGTTTTTAGCATCTAAATGCTTTGCTAACATAAAGCTAGTTGGTTTAGCTGCTAAAGGAAGCTAGTAGCTAACCTGACACAATCCATGTTAGCATTGTCTGTTTTTAGCATCTAAATGCTTTGCTAACATAAAGCTAGTTGGTTTAGCTGCTAACCTAGCATTGTTTTTAGCATCTAAATGCTTTGCTAACATAAAGCTAGTTGGTTTAGCTGCTAACCTAGCATTGTCTGTTTTTAGCATCTAAATGCTTTGCTAACATAAAGCTAGTTGGTTTAGCTGCTAAAGGAAGCTAGTAGCTAACCTGACACAATCCATGTTAGCATTGTCTGTTTTTAGCATCTAAATGCTTTGCTAACATAAAGCTAGTTGGTTTAGCTGCTAACCTAGCATTGTCTGTTTTTAGCATCAAAATGCATTGCAATAAACAAGTGTGTTTAGATGCTAATCAGAGGTGTGGTGTTTTGAGCTTCTTTACAGTGTGCTAACCTGAACCTTCTTTCTAACCGCTAACAGGAACACACCTGAGTGACTGCAGTCAGTAAAGGTTTAACCCCAATTAGCACCCGTGAGTCCATAAAGCTAAATAATAATAATGGGTGAGTGAACCTTTTCTTTTTGACAGTTTGTGCTCATTTCCTGAAATGTTTGACACCATGTCCACCAACATCATGCAAACTAACCAGTTCTGTAATGAAAACAGACGTTCTAAATCCCTGCAGGTTCAGGGACTGGTGGGAAAAACCAAAGCTACGGTCACACCAGGAACCAGAGAGGCTTCTTCAGATTAGTGGAGCTAGCCAGGTCAAGTGTTCCCCTTCAGTTTCAGGCCAGAGCATGTGCCCTTTTGGACACTCTGAGGTCATGTCTTTGACACTTGATGGTTGTTTATTGGTTAACTCCAACATTTAACACTCAATATCAAATCTTAGAGCCAATTAACAGGTTCTTTGTAAGTAGGCCAACGGGTGCAAACGGCCATAAACACTTCCATTAGAAACGATGCATATAGAAACACAGATGTGCCAAAACAGGTGCAAAGGAAGAGGCGAATCTATGAGCTGCTGTTTGGCTTCTTCTTTAGAAGGCTTTGATTTAGCTAGAGATTGGGGGAGTTATCCAGCAGGTCAACAGCAAGTGTTCCCTTCAGTTTGAGACCAGATCATGTGCTCTATTGGAGACTCTGAGGTCATTTCTTTGGACTTTCCTTTCAAAGCAAACACTTGATGGTTCATTCCAACATTTTAAACTCAACATCCAAATAGAACCAATTAACGTGTATTTTGTACACTTCCTTGAGCAACGATGCAAACATAGAAACACAAATGTGCCAAAAACACGTGCAAATGAAGACGTTATCCTGCATTAGCTACGAGCTTCTGTTTGGCTTCTTTACGAGGCTTTTCTTTTTAGCTAGAAATGTGGTTAGCTAGCCAAGAGAACAACTAAAGGAGAGGACCTTCTGCTGACCTGATTGGTTGGAAAACATTGTGCTGATTGACTTCGATGTTGGCCAATGGAAACAACCAAAAGTAGAGTCAATGGCACATTTTAATCCCAGTTCTCCGAGGTTTATCAGTACAGGAGGAAACTGTGTAAAACTGAGTTCAATCTGGTGCTAAAGATCTGGTGTGAGCGTAGCTTCTTTACGATAAACAGTAAGAATACAAATATCTCCGTCAGGCATTCGGTCCACTTTTAGAAAAGGAGAATCTGTCCGTGACGGAAACCAGAGGACCGGATTATTGATTTATTGGAGCGTTGCACATGGACCTCAGGCTCTTTTTGGGACCCTGAACGCACCGCCTGGTTCTGTGTCAGACGAGCATCGATGCAGGGGCGGTTCTAGAGATCACATCTATAATAATGCACTTTGTGATCAGGTTTAATACTGAGCGTGATCTGCAGAAATAATGTGTTTATTGCCCTAAACTGCATGTAGGTTAACGGTAAAGTAGGTTAGTCTGTTGGTTTGATGTTGTTTCTCTGAACTGAAGCTTAAATCCTGAACCCTTTGTTATTAAACGTGCCTCTGGTTCAGCGACTGACTGCATGTTAATGGTAAAGTAAGGACTAGAAGTCATTGACACACAGTCCAGGTCATTAATATTGTTCTCTATGAACTGAAGAGCTCTAGTCTTTGTCTCCATTATTAAACGAGCCTCTCGTCAGCGACTGACCCTAAAACCGCCTCTGCATCATCAATAATTCAGATTTCACCTCGATGTGTTTCCACGACCGTCTCTTCCTCTTCCTCTGAACGTTGAATATTAACGTGATTGGATGCCTGCAGAAGTCCCAGAAACGGCAAAGCAGGCGGAACGATAAAATCCATTTTTTTGTTTGGGAATCGTCGTTGGAGTTTTTTTCTGGAGATGATTTTTTCGTAGCTATTTTCTTTTGTTGTTCTTCTTGGTTGGTTTTCTCGTGGTGTTTCCTTGTTAAAACGCCAGCCAAGTCAGTAAAGTGGGCAGCACCAGGGCGAGCCCTCTGCTTTCAGAGGACCTCGGCGCAGAGTTTCCTCCTCCACAAAGTTCAAAAAGACTCCCGCGGAAATCCATATTACGAGATTCCTTTTTCAGTTTCTCCCACAGGTCGGTGGCGCCCTCCTGGCAGTCGGCCAGCGCCGTGGTGGCGCACGAGTGGAAGTTATCCCAGTAACTGAGGAGAAAAGACAGCGAGCGTTAGCTTAGCATCACTCGCTAACACTGCAAAACACTCAATGTGAGCCAAGAGTGGAAGACATCCCAGAATACCAAACTAACAGTCTTTCCCAGGACGTTGAGACCAGAAAGACTCAAACTAACTACTTTCAGAGACCCTGAGGCCATTTCTTTGACATTTCCCTTCATTTTCTTTGGGTGAATTCCAGTATGTTACACTAACTTTAGGCCCAGTGTAAACATTAAGATACCCAGTGACCAAAGACATCCCAGAAACACCGTCTACGAGTCAAACTGTACATGTTTTACTCTCAGTATCCCACTGTGGGCCCAGTATAAACATTACATCCCAGTAACTGATGGGAGAACACAGCGAGCGTTAGCTTAGCATAGCATCCCCGCTAAATCTGCAAAGCACTCAGTGTGAGCCAAGAGTGGAAGACATCCCAGAAACACAGCCTCCGTCTAAACTGTTCATGTTTTATTGGATAAATCTAAATTTTACACTCAGTATCCAAGTATCAACATTAAAGCCCAGTGCCTGCAGTGGGAGGCTGGAAGCCATCCCATAATACCCAAATGTAGACAGTGAGGTTATATTGAGTCTTTTGCTGCCGTTTGAGGCACGAAGAAAAACACACTGACTCCCATTGGAGACTTTCTATCTACCAAAGAACAACAAACACACTATTGTTTGGTTTTTTGTTAATTGATTGAGAGCCAATCAATCCATACATGTTATATCATCTTTCATCAGGAGGCTTTACCACCTGCCCTTATATAGACCACCTGCCCTTATATAGACCACCTGCCCTTTATATAGACCACCTGCCCTTTATATAGACCACCTGCCCTTATATAGACCACCTGCCCTTATATAGACCACCTGCCCTTTATATAGACCACCTACCCTTTATATAGACCACCTGCCCTTATATAGACCACCTGCCCTTTATATAGACCACCTGCCCTTTATATAGACCACCTGCCCTTATATAGACCACCTGCCCTTTATATAGACCACCTGCCCTTTATATAGACCACCTGCCCTTTATATAGACCACCTGCCCTTTATATAGACCACCTGCCCTTTATATAGACCACCTGCCCTTTATATAGACCACCTGCCCTTATATAGACCACTGCCCTTTATATAGACCACCTGCCCTTTATATAGACCACCTGCCCTTTATATAGACCACCTGCCCAACCACCTGCCCTTTATATAGACCACCTGCCCTTTATATATACCACCTGCCCTTTATATAGACCACCTGCCCTTTATATATACCACCTGCCCTTTATATAGACCACCTGCCCTTTATATAGACCACCTGCCCAACCACCTGCCCTTTATATAGACCACCTGCCCTTTATATAGACCACCTGCCCTTTATATATACCACCTGCCCTTATATAGACCACCTGCCCTTTATATAGACCACCTGCCCTTTATATAGACCACCTGCCCTTTATATAGACCACCTGCCCTTATATAGACCACCTGCCCTTTATATAGACCACCTGCCCTTATAGAGACCACCTGCCCTTTATATAGACCACCTGCCCTTATAGAGACCACCTGCCCTTTATAGAGACCACCTGCCCTTATATAGACCACCTGCCCTTTATATAGACCACCTGCCCTTTATATAGACCACCTGCCCTTTATATAGACCACCTGCCCTTTATATATACCACCTGCCCTTATAGAGACCACCTGCCCTTTATATAGACCACCTGCCCTTTATATAGACCACCTGCCCTTTATATATACCACCTGCCCTTATAGAGACCACCTGCCCTTTATATAGACCACCTGCCCTTTATATAGACCACCTGCCCTTTATATAGACCACCTGCCCTTTATATAGCCACCCTCGAACGAAAGAAGAAGAAGGAGGCTTTAAATGAAAAAATGAACTTAAATTGACTTATTTGAACTCTTAGACACAAATGATATAACCAAATGTTTAACTTCCTTCATCTCTCATCTGTTCATCCTCCTCCAGCACACACACACACACACACACACACACACACACACACACACACACACACACCACACACACACACACACACACACACACACACACACACACACACACACACACACACACACCACACACACACACACACACACACACACACACCACACAGTCGCAGCATATCTAATCCAATCTTCCAATCTGCTCCTATTGATGTTGACCTCCTGAACGAGACGTGTCGAAACTACATCTCTGAGCAATTAACGCCTGTGTGTGTGTGTGTGTGTGTGTGTGTGTGTGTGTCTGCCACGCCTCAAACCGCTGTGATGGAGCTGTCACTAAATTAAAAACCAGTGTGTGTGTGTGTGTGTGTGTGTTGTGTGTGTGTGGTGTGTGTGTGGGTGTGTGTGTGTGTGTGTGTGTGTTGGTGTGTGTTGTGTGTGTGTGGTGTGTGTGTGTGTGTGGTGTGTGTGTGTGTGTGTGTGTGTGTGTGTGGTGTGTGTTGTGTGTGTGTGTGGTGTGTGTGTGTGTGTGTGTGTTGTGTGTGTGTGTGTGTGTGTGTGTGTGTGTGTGTGTGTGTGTGTGTGTGTGTGTGTGTGTGTGGTGTGTGTGTGTGTGTGTGTGTTGTGTGTGTGGGAGGGAGGGAGGGAGGGGAGGGTTTTTGCTGCAGAATGCCATCTGGTTACCCACCAGGTTCTGGGTGGTGTGTGTGTGTGAGGAGGGGGATAAAGGAGGTGTGTGTGTGTGTGTGTGTGTGCGTGTGTGTGTGTCAGTGGTTAGGAACCCCCCCTTAAAGCCCCTCAGGGTTCAGTTTAATCACTCATATTATTCCTTTTTTAAGAATCAGCAGCATTCAGACGCCCCTTCACTGACGACTCAATGTTTAACGGAAAATCATAAAGAAAATATAATAACCCAGAATCAGCAATAATCTCTGATCAATAATGGAAAGAAATGCAATAAAATAGATGTTTCCATGTTTAAAAAATAGCACGTGAACAGTTTTCTTTGATATGGTTTTAAAATACAAGACAAATCAGCAAATGATATCAAATAAATGACATCACTACAGAAAAACTAGCGCTCCTATTGGCTCTCGCTCGACACTAAAGGGGCAGGACATCTCTGAGCTGGTTGACCAATCACAACAGAGCAATCAGAGCAGCTCTGGTTTCAGACAGGAGGGTGAGTGTATGATAAAAAAAACCTTTAAAATCAAATCTGTTTTATTTTTCTGCGGATTCGTTAAAAAATACTTTATTGTCTTTCACAGACTTCTCCTAGAGTAACAGTGTGTGTGTGTGTGTGGTGTGTGTGGGTGTCTGTGTGTGTGGTGTGTGTGTGTGTGTGTGTGTGTGTGGTGTGTGTGAGTGTGTGTGTGTGTGTGTGAGTGTGAGTGTGTGTGTGTGTGTGTGTGTGTGGTGTGTGTGTGTGTGTGTGTGTGTGTGTGTGTGTGTGTGTGTGTGTGTGTGGTGTGTGTGTGTGTGTGTGTGTGTGTGTGTGTGTGTGTGTGTGTGTGTTGTGTGTACCTGCAGATCTTGCTCAGGTTCTCCTGGTCCTCCAGGTCTTGAGGGTAGTTGGCCATGTTCTCTCCGAGCTGAAGGAGACAATCTGAGAAACCTCGAAAACACAGAATCACACTGACCTGCGCTCACTATGGTCTGTAGCACTGAGACTGAGGAGGAGGAGGAGGAGGAGGAGAGGAGGAGGGGAGGAGGAGAGAGAGGAAGAAGAAGAAGAAGAAGAAGAAGAAGAGTTAGTTGACTTCAGAGTTGCCAAGCAACAAACGTCTACATCATTTAACACTCGAACTTCTCCATTCAAAGAAAGATGTACCCTTCTTAGTTTGGGTAATGAAAACCAAAAGAAGAGAAAAATGATTTTTACTGATAGAGAAATTAGAACACAATTGAAATATCTGCAGAGCATAAAACCTCGCTAACTGCCAAATGTAATAACACAATGACAAACAAACTCGCAGCCTGGAAGTCAATCACTGGTGTGATCAATAACTTGGGTGATGGAGGGATACGGACGGTGGAAGAGTGTAGGAACAAGTGGAAGGACCTACTATCCAGAGCCAAAAAGGATGCTTCGGTTCTCACCCGCCGACCGGGGGAGGCCCTGCACCAAAAACATCTCCGTACAGCAATATCATCATTGCTATTTTTGGAGACTTTCAGGGGGTTGAACTGCACTGGATTCCTTCATAGAGGGCTTCAGGGGGTTGAACTACACTGGATTCCTTCATAGAGGGCTTTCAGGGGGTTGAACTACACTGGATTCCTTCATAGAGGACTTTCAGGGGGTTGAACTACACTGGATTCCTTCATAGAGGACTTTCAGGGGGTTGAACTACACTGGATTCCTTCATAGAGGACTTTCAGGGGGTTGAACTACACTGGATTCCTTCATAGAGGCTTTCAGGGGGTTGAACTGCACTGGATTCCTTCATAAGGACTTTCAGGGGGTTGAACTACACTGGATTCCTTCATAGAGGGCTTTCAGGGGGTTGAACTACACTGGATTCCTTCATAGAGGGCTTTCAGGGGGTTGAACTACACTGGATTCCTTCATAGAGGACTTTCAGGGGGTTGAACTACACTGGATTCCTTCATAGAGGGCTTTCAGGGGTTGAACTACACTGGATTCCTTCATAGAGGGCTTTCAGGGGGTTGAACTACACTGGATTCCTTCATAGAGGGCTTTCAGGGGTTGAACCACTGGATTCCTTCATAGAGGGCTTTCAGGGGGTTGAACTACACTGGATTCCTTCATAGAGGGCTTTCAGGGGTTGAACTACACTGGATTCCTTCATAGGGCTTTCAGGGGGTTGAACTACAGCACTGGATTCCTTCATAGAAGGGCTTTCAGGGGGTTGAACTACACTGGATTCCTTCATAGAGGGCTTTCAGGGGTTGAACTACACTGGATTCCTTCATAGAGGGCTTTCAGGGGGTTGAACTACACTGGATTCCTTCATAGAGGGCTTTCAGGGGTTGAACTACACTGGATTCCTTCATAGAGGGCTTTCAGGGGGTTGAACTGCACTGGATTCCTTCATAGAGGACTTTCAGGGGGTTGAACTACACTGGATTTTCATAGAGGCTTTCAGGGGGTTGAACTACAGCACTGGATTCCTTCATAGAGGACTTTCAGGGGGTTGAACTACAGCACTGGATTCCTTCATAGAGGGCTTTCAGGGGGTTGAACTACACTGGATTCCTTCATAGAGGCTTTCAGGGGGTTGAACTACAGCACTGGATTCCTTCAGAGAGGCTTTCAGGGGGTTGAACTACAGCACTGGATTCCTTCAGAGGACTTTCAGGGGGTTGAACTACACTGGATTCCTTCATAGAGGACTTTCAGGGGGTTGAACTACACACTGGATTCCTTCATAGAGGGCTTTCAGGGGGTTGAACTACACTGGATTCCTTCATAGAGGACTTTCAGGGGGTTGAACTACACTGGATTCCTTCATAGAGGACTTTCAGGGGGTTGAACTACACTGGATTCCTTCATAGAGGACTTTCAGGGGGTTGAACTACACTGGATTCCTTCATAGAGGACTTTCAGGGGGTTGAACTACACTGGATTCCTTCATAGAGGACTTTCAGGGGGTTGAACTACACTGGATTCCTTCATAGAGGCTTTCAGGGGTTGAACTACACTGGATTCCTTCATAGAGGACTTTCAGGGGGTTGAACTACACTGGATTCCTTCATAGAGGGCTTTCAGGGGGTTGAACTACACTGGATTCCTTCATAGGGACTTTCAGGGGTTGAACTACACTGGATTCCTTCATAAGGGCTTTCAGGGGGTTGAACTGCACTGGATTCCTTCATAGAGGACTTTCAGGGGGTTGAACTACACTGGATTCCTTCATAGAGGGCTTTCAGGGGGTTGAACTACACTGGATTCCTTCATAGAGGGCTTTCAGGGGTTGAACTACACTGGATTCCTTCATAGAGGGCTTTCAGGGGGTTGAACTACACTGGATTCCTTCATAGGGCTTTCAGGGGGTTGAACTGCACTGGATTCCTTCATAGAGGGCTTTCAGGGGGTTGAACTACACTGGATTCCTTCATAGAGGCTTTCAGGGGGTTGAACTACACTGGATTCCTTCATAGAGGGCTTTCAGGGGGTTGAACTGCACTGGATTCCTTCATAGAGGGCTTTCAGGGGTTGAACTACACTGGATTCCTTCATAAAGGACTTTCAGGGGGTTGAACTACACTGGATTCCTTCATAGAGGGCTTTCAGGGGTTGAACTACACTGGATTCCTTCATAGAGGGCTTTCAGGGGGTTGAACTACACTGGATTCCTTCATAGAGGACTTTCAGGGGGTTGAACTACACTGGATTCCTTCATAGAGGGCTTTCAGGGGTTGAACTACACTGGATTCCTTCATAGAGGACTTTCAGGGGGTTGAACTACACTGGATTCCTTCATAGAGGGCTTTCAGGGGGTTGAACTACACTGGATTCCTTCATAGAGGGCTTTCAGGGGTTGAACTACACTGGATTCCTTCATAGAGGGCTTTCAGGGGGTTGAACTACACTGGATTCCTTCATAGAGGACTTTCAGGGGGTTGAACTACACTGGATTCCTTCATAGAGGGCTTTCAGGGGGTTGAACTACACTGGATTCCTTCAAAGGGCTTTCAGGGGGTTGAACTACACTGGATTCCTTCATAGAGGACTTTCAGGGGGTTGAACTACACTGGATTCCTTCATAGAGGACTTTCAGGGGGTTGAACTACAGCACTGGATTCCTTCATAGAGGGCTTTCAGGGGGTTGAACTACAGCACTGGATTCCTTCATAAAGGGCTTTCAGGGGGTTGAACTACACTGGATTCCTTCATAGAGGGCTTTCAGGGGGTTGAACTACACTGGATTCCTTCATAGAGGACTTTCAGGGGGTTGAACTACACTGGATTCCTTCATAGAGGGCTTTCAGGGGGTTGAACTACACTGGATTCCTTCATAGAGGACTTTCAGGGGGTTGAACTACACTGGATTCCTTCATAGAGGGCTTTCAGGGGGTTGAACTACACTGGATTCCTTCATTCTTGCCTGTTTTACGTTACTATGGATGTCTGTCTTTCAGATTCACACCTGCTCCACACTAGGCGTAAAAGTTACACGCAACGCATACAGGGCTGAAGTCTAAGTGGTGCACTAGTCATAACTTTAGTTGGTCTTAACCTTCGGTTCTACGTCGGACGTAGAGTTACGCCCAGCTTACGCCCAGTTTACGCCCAGCTTACGCCCAGCTGGTGCACTGACTGCACTGACTGCACTGACTGCACTGACTGCACTGACTGCACTGACTGCACTGACTGCACTGACTGCACTCCACTGAGGTTATTATTCTTGCAGGAAGAATGCAGCTTTCTGACTGGCTGTTCTTTCCTGTCTTCCTATTGGACGATGAGGAGAACTCCTCAGACATGAGGTACTTCTGATTTACACTATATAGAAATATGTATGCTATGCTTTATAGACCACGGCTTCATGCACTCTTTTTCTGACTAAAGAAAAGAGTTTGTAAAAAAAAAAAAGGACATGAAATAATTTCTAAATCTGTTTTTGCTGTTTCTGACATCCCGTCAAATCACCATGTTTGTTTGAATAAACCAGCATGTGACCTTCATGGTGGAATAAGTATAATAAAAATATAAAAGTGATGAACATGCAGTTTCCGAGAGCAACGTCTAAATGATCTTATTATCACTCACACACACACTGAGTTAACAGAGGTCGTGTAAAGGGGTGTGTGTGTGTGTGTGTGTGTGTGTGTGTGTGTGTGTGTGTGTGTGTCAGTAATCAGTGTGTCAGTCTCCTCCTGATCCACTTTACCACACATAAAACACACCACGGGTCAACAGCTCCGACACGCCTCCACACACATACACACACACACACACACACACACACACACACACACACACACACACACACCCCTTTACACGACGTGTGTGTGAGTGATTGATTGATTGGTTAAACAGGACTAACACAGCGTGACGTGTTGGAAAGACACGGCTGTTAGAGGACAATCACTAAAGCAAGTACACACAAATACTACTATTATATATATAAGTACTTAAATATGTATATGTAAAGTACTACTACTATATGGGATTAAACGTGTACTCCATCCTCCATTAAATACATGTTGAAGTAAGATCACACTGATTTATTCTCATCACAAACCGTTTTAACTTCACACGTATTTATTTGTCAACTCCCTGTGGACTACATTACCCAGAATGCATCGCTGTGATTGGTTGAACCCACTGCCTTATTGTTGGATGGAAACTGGTTGCAGGGTTATCTTATAAACCTTTAAAGACATCCCTTTATTATATTAATATACAGATATAAAAGTGTCTCGTTGATGAATCTAGATCACGTGTTTATCTTCAGAGGTCTGTACTACGAAGCCGGAGTTCTCTTAGCGGGCTAACTTCAGGGAAACTCTGGGTCTCCGGTCCTACGACGCTGGTTCTTCTTAGCGGGCTAGATCTCCATGGTAACTGATGCTGAGCGGCTAGCCTGGTCCGGAGCAGGTTAGGTTGCAGGCTAAGAGATCAACTCAGTGAAAGCACTGCCTGCTGACCAATCAGAGCTCAGTGTGCGGAGTTTAAAGCGATCAAGTCATATTACAGGAGAAAGGAAATACAGAGAAACTGCCGTTGCAGGAAAGACGGCCGGCAAAAATCACCGACTGTGTGAACGTGAACATGAATAGAATATCACCTCCCATCTTCAGAGCAATCTGACTATTATAACATTAGCGTTAAGAAAGCTTACTGAAATATCTGCCACAACACAAGTAACCGGATCAAAGTAACATGACGTACAGTCCACTGTGAGTGCAGACGTGGATGTGTCCCATTATCATTCATATCACATCATAATGATCATATATATCCTTATCTGAGTCAGCTGAGCCGGATCTGGCCGTGCAGCACTCACAGTGTCACATACTGTATGCAGAAGGATTATTTTAAGCAACACATTAAGTTGAGGAAACACTCGAGTCAAATGTTAAAGTCAGATCGTGTCTTAGACGGGGCAGTGATATCATGAACCTGTAATGGACGCATTCAAACACTTGTTCTGTTACCAGCTGTATTCACCTGCAGGTGCAGCTATGTGGCTTTGATCCTGGATCAAGTGTTTAAGTCATGGATGTTTAAAGTTTAACGTCTTCATATTTGTCTAATATTATAGTTGACTTTTCATTCAGGAAGTATGACGCTGCGCTGTCAGTATGCTTCTCCATGTTTGTGATTGGTCAAATGCTCCAAATACCGCCCCTCTCCTGTGAACGCGCTCCTAACTAGATAGGACACGGCTGGCTTGAGTTAACGAGTTGATAACCCGCGTCGTAGGACCGCTTAGCGAGAGAGCGTATGTTTTGGATTAGGCCAGGGGTCGGCAACTCGCGGCTCTCGTATCGAGGAGAAACAAGGGAGAGGAAGACAGCTGACGATCTCCAGCCATCATTCAATCAGTTACTCTTTTTAGGGTGCAGCTATAGGTTTGATTTATTTCACAGTGGGCCCATTTGAATTATATTCATTTCCTTCAAATGTGCAGAGGACTCCAAAGTGCTGTGTTGATTTATTTTAAAGTAGGCCTGTGTATTTTTTTTAATTCTCCTTATAAGAGTTCTTTGTTTCTTATTAGAGGTTAACAGTTTTATAATGTAATAAATAACAAATGCAAACAAACTGTAGTTTTTGTCTCTGATGTAACAACAGCTTTATGAGCTATGGAGCTATGGAGCTATGGAGCTATGGAGCTATGGAGCTATGGAGCTATGGAGCTATGGAGCTATGGAGCTATCAGATGTGTTGCGGCTCCAGAGAAACAGATGGTGGAAAAGGACCCCTGAGCGGCACACGGGTAACTCTAATGGCTCATTTCCACCGCAGGCCTCACTCGACTTAGTACGGTTTTGTTAGCCTCTTTAGGCCCGGCTCACTTTAATGCTGCGCTTCCATTACCGTTTAGGAACTGGGGTAGTATCCATAGTAACGCAGTGTAGGCGGAGCCGTGACGTCATCTTCAGAAAACCAAACATCAGCCGTTAGCTGTTAGCCCTCAGAGCTCACAGCTCCTCATATCTGTTCAGAAACTAGACTAAAGTTAAACAAGTCCAAACCACAGCCTGTCTGTGTCATGGAGAATACAGGCGCTGCTTTATTTCTGTCTGTAGGCGTTGTTGTGAGTGTGGACGGAGCATATACTGCGTTAGCTTAGCCGATCTCCATTCAGAAAACACGCATCTTAAAAGGTGTCTCTCCTGCCGTCT
Organism: Dissostichus mawsoni; assembly: GCA_011823955.1. NCBI lineage: Eukaryota > Metazoa > Chordata > Actinopteri > Perciformes > Nototheniidae > Dissostichus > Dissostichus mawsoni. The sequence goes on from JAAKFY010000162.1 coordinate 83,120, forward strand.
GTCTGCAGACTTGTCAAAGCATTAATTCATGGTGTTTACTAACCGGTATCAGTGTGTTGTTACTTCGGCATCATTTAGAAACGTGTATTACAATTAAATCACGGTCACATCTTCATCTTGTTGTAGTTGTAGCCCCGAGCCAGAGATTCTCTCTCTAGTTTAGCATACTCAGCCCGGTTGTTGGCCCCGATAGAACCACGATTTTGTGGGGCCAGAAAAAAGGTGAAAAAGTAGCCCGGGCCGGAACTAGGCCTGGTGGAAACGCAACCAAAAACGGGCCCGGCACGGCACGGCACGCTTAAACCGCGCTGCGCGCCATGGTGGCAATGCACCATTACATCCAGGTTGAACCGGCCTCAGATCAGGAGGTAAACACAAACACACATTTGATGCAACACATTTACTGCATTATAATAAATAAATGAGACTGAAAGACGTGTATCCTGAGAAACACGAGGAGGATTCAGAAACACTGAAATACGGCTTCTGTTTTATCTCAATTTATTGTTTTCGATGCGTTAACTTTTATTAGAAAATCTGTACAGGAAGTGATTAAAGCTAAAAAACCTTATTATTAATATCTAAGATTTACTTTATGTCTTCACACACACACACACA
>JAAKFY010000162.1:88737-101500 GCA_011823955.1 Dissostichus mawsoni
GAACAGAGGGAACAGTCACAGAGGGAACAGTCACAAAGGGAACAGGGGAACAGTCACAGAGGGAACAGTCACAGAGGGAACAGTCACAGAGGAAACAGAGGGAACAGAGGGAACAGAGGGAACAGTAACAGAGGGAACAGAGGGAACAGTCACAGAGGGCACAGTCACAGAGGGAACAGTCACAGAGGGAACAGAGGGAACAGTCACAGAGGGAACAGAGGGAACAGTCACAGAGGGCACAGTCACAGAGGGAACAGTCACAGAGGGAACAGTCACAGAGGGAACAGTCACAGAGGAAACAGAGGGAACAGTCACAGAGGGAACAGAGGGAACAGAGGGAACAGAGGGAACAGAGGGCACAGTCACAGAGGGCACAGTCACAGAGGGAACAGTCACAGGGAACAGTCACAGAGGGAACAGTCACAGAGGGAACAGAGGGAACAGTCACAGAGGGAACAGAGGGAACAGAGGGAACAGAGGGAACAGTCACAGAGGGAACAGAGGGAACAGTCACAGAGGGAACAGAGGGAACAGTCACAGAGGGAACAGAGGGAACAGTCACAGAGGGAACAGAGGGAACAGTCACAGAGGGAACAGAGGGAACAGTCACAGAGGGAACAGAGGGAACAGTCACAGAGGGAACAGTCACAGAGGGAACAGAGGGAACAGTCACAGAGGGAACAGTCACAGAGGGGACAGTCACAGAGGGAACAGTCACAGAGGGAACAGTCACAGAGGGAACAGAGGGAACAGTCACAGAGGGAACAGTCACAGAGGGAACAGTCACAGAGGGAACAGTCACAGAGGGAACAGTCACAGAGGGCACAGTCACAGAGGGCACAGAGGGAACAGTCCACAGAGGGAACAGTCACAGAGGGAACAGTCACAGAGGAAACAGAGGGAACAGAGGGAACAGAGGGAACAGTCACAGAGGGCACAGTCACAGAGGGAACAGTCACAGAGGGAACAGAGGGAACAGTCACAGAGGGAACAGAGGGAACAGTCACAGAGGGCACAGTCACAGAGGGAACAGTCACAGAGGGAACAGTCACAGAGGGAACAGTCACAGAGGAAACAGAGGGAACAGAGGGAACAGTCACAGAGGGAAACAGAGGGAACAGAGGGAACAGAGGGACAGAGGGCACAGTCACAGAGGGCACAGTCACAGAGGGAACAGTCACAGAGGGAACAGTCACAGAGGGAACAGTCACAGAGGGAACAGAGGGAACAGTCACAGAGGGAACAGAGAGGAACAGAGGGAACAGAGGGAACAGTCACAGAGGGAACAGAGGGAACAGTCACAGAGGGAACAGAGGGAACAGTCACAGAGGGAACAGAGGGAACAGTCACAGAGGGAACAGTCACAGAGGGAACAGAGGAACAGTCACAGAGGGAACAGAGGGAACAGTCACAGAGGAAACAGAGGGAACAGAGGGAACAGTCACAGAGGGACAGAGGGAACAGTCACAGAGGGAACAGTCACAGAGGGGACAGTCACAGAGGGAACAGTCACAGATGGGAACAGTCACAGAGGGAACAGAGGGAACAGAGGGAACAGAGGGAACAGAGGGAACAGTCACAGAGGGAACAGTCACAGAGGGAACAGAGGGAAACAGTCACAGAGGGAACAGTCACAGAGGGAACAGTCACAGAGGAACAGTCACAGAGGGAACAGTCACAGAGGGCACAGTCACAGAGGGCACAGAGGGAACAGTCACAGAGGGAACAGTCACAGAGGGGACAGTCACAGAGGGGACAGTCAAGGGGACAGAGGGAACAGTCACAGAGGGAACAGTCACAGAGGGAACAGAGGGAACAGTCACAGAGGGAACATTCACAGAGGGCACAGTCACAGAGGGCACAGTCACAGAGGGAACAGAGGGAACAGTCACAGAGGGCACAGTCACAGAGGGCACAGTCACAGAGGGCACAGTCACAGAGGGGACAGTCACAGAGGGCACAGAGGGCACAGTCACAGAGGGCACAGAGGGAACAGTCACAGAGGGAACAGTCACAGAGGGACAGTCACAGAGGGGACAGTCACAGAGGGGACAGAGGGAACAGTCACAGAGGGAACAGTCACAGAGGGAACAGAGGGAACAGTCACAGAGGGAACAGTCACAGAGGGCACAGTCACAGAGGGCACAGTCACAGAGGGAACAGAGGGAACAGTCACAGAGGGCACAGTCACAGAGGGCACAGTCACAGAGGGCACAGTCACAGAGGGCACAGTCACAGAGGGGACAGAGGGAACAGTCACAGAGGGCACAGTCACAGAGGGCACAGTCACAGAGGGCACAGTCACAGAGGGGACAGTCACAGAGGGCACAGAGGGAACAGAGGGCACAGTCACAGAGGGCACAGAGGGAACAGTCACAGAGGGCACAGAGGGAACAGAGGGCACAGTCACAGAGGGCACAGTCACAGAGAGGACACACACAGAGGTACACACACAGAGGGACACACACAGAGGACACACACAGAGGGACACACACAGAGGGACACACACAGAGGGACACACACAGAGGGACACACACAGAGGGACACACACAGAGGTACACAAACAGAGGGACACACACAGAGGGACACACACAGAGGTACACACACAGAGGGACACACACAGAGGAGCACATCCAGCTGAGAGAGACATCTGATTGGAGGGAGCACATCCAGCTGAGAGAGACGTCTGATTGGAGGGGAGCACATCCAGCTGAGAGAGACATCTGATTGGAGGGGAGCACATCCAGCTGAGAGAGACGTCTGATTGGAGGGAAGCACATCCAGTGAGAGAGACGTCTGATTGGAGGGGAGCACATCCAGCTGAGAGAGACATCTGATTGGATGGGAGCACATCCAGCTGAGAGAGACATCTGATTGGAGGGGAGCACATCAGCTGAGAGAGACATCTGATTGGAGGGGAGCACATCCAGCTGAGAGAGACATCTGATTGGAGGGAGCACATCAGCTGAGAGAGACATCTGATTGGAGGGGAGCACATCCAGCTGAGAGAGACATCTGATTGGATGGAGCACATCCAGCTGAGAGAGACATCTGATTGGAGGGGAGCACATCCAGCTGAGAGACATCTGATTGGAGGGGAGCACATCCAGCTGAGAGAGACGTCTGATTGGAGGGGAGCACATCCAGCTGAGAGAGACATCTGATTGGAGGGAAGCACATCCAGCTGAGAGAGACATCTGATTGGAGGGGAGCACATCCAGCTGAGAGAGACATCTGATTGGAGGGGAGCACATCCAGCTGAGAGAGACGTCTGATTGGAGGGGAGCACATCCAGCTGAGAGAGACATCTGATTGGAGGGGAGCACATCCAGCTGAGAGAGACATCTGATTGGAGGGAAGCACATCCAGCTGAGAGAGACATCTGATTGGAGGGGAGCACATCCAGCTGAGAGAGACGTCTGATTGGAGGGGCAGGGTTGTTATGTGCTTAAACTCCGCATTTATAAAATAAATATATATATCACAGTCATAAAAATCATCAAATCATTTCATTTTCTAATGATGTTATGATTGTAGTTGTGTGCTAAATGTATTTACAAAATCACATACCAGGCATATCTTGCCTCAAAACGATGCAGAGAAACTAGTCCATGCATTTGTTACTTCAAGGCTGGAGATTGTAACTCTTTGTTATCAGGGTGTACCAAGAAGTCAGTTAAGTGCTTCAGCTGATTCAAAATGCTACGTGTACCAGAGTTAGGAAAAGGGACCACATTACTCCTGTTCTGGCTGCCTTACACTGGCTCCCTATAGAACATAGATAGCATTTAAAATTCTTCTTCTCGCCTACAAAGCCCTTAATGGGCAGGCGCCATCTTACCTTAAAGACTCATTATACCCTACTGTCCTACTAGGGCATTGCGTTCCAAGAATGCAGGGTTGTTGGTTGTTCCTAGCAAAATCAAATGCAGTCGAATACACAAGTCCTGCAATAAATCCTTCCTTCATGGAGGTGATCATACTTTTTGTTAAAACTCTGTGAGAGGTCTTTTTACAAAAGCTCTTTTTGGAGGATGGAATCTGGTGCTGTTGAATGGTGTTGTGATATAGTGAGAATAACTTTTTATATCAAGTACGAACAACCAGGTTAGACTACATTACATTTCATTTAGTTTACGTTTGTTTTTTTCCAAAGCGACTTAAAATAAGTTACTGTAATGTAAGACTGCATATAAGAAACACCCTTATAGCCATTTCAACAAACAAAACTGATCCCTTTTGTGAAGGAGGCTTTATCGCAGAATGTTTGGCTTTTGCCTAATAATAAATCAGAAATGTGTGTATCCCTGCAATGTTTGCAGTATGTAAATGTTATGAATAAATATTCAGAAATTGTCAGACTAATACCAGTTTTCAATTTGTTAAAGATCAAGTTTAAGTTAGTCAAGTAAATCACACAAAACATTTGAATACTCACCATTTACTACAGAGCCTTTGGAACAATGTTCAAAGCAAGGCTGAGGTCAATCTTCTCCACACCAATGACCTATCACAGAAAAACATATTTGAAATTATTTCATTATTCACACACAAATAAAACAAAATGTTCTGCTCCTTAAAGGCGACATTTACCATTTAATGATGTACCTTTAGGTTAATACCGACTTCGGCCGAGATGGGCGCCTCCAGTGTAAAAAGCTACAGTATACTAATGCAATGAGTACAACTTTGTACGGAGCCATACACATCAGCGTTGCGAGCTCATTTCCATTGGTTTCAATGGAGACGTGCACTGGCTGCCAAGGTCTTTTTTTTCTGGCCGCGGCCTTCAACTTTGGGACCGCAGCAGCGCGCACCGCTCGTCATGTGACGAGGAACAACCAATCACAACCGAGAAACATCTCAACTTCCGTAAACACAAGTGTACGGCAAATATGGAAGATAAGTTCATTTCACAGCGGGTGGATCGTAACCCTGACTTTAAGATCTGTCCGGCATGTCCCCCATATTCATGGTGTGTGCACGCTGCTAAAATGTAAACACAATCATTAATATCCTCCACTTTCCAGTATCAAGTGTCGCTTTCCGGACAACCCCCACACACATATTGTATCTGTTTTGATCCGCTCTGTGTGTATTTACATGAACACAGAGCGGATCAAAAACAGATACATATCATATATATATATATATACACACCGTTTTTTAGGGAAAACACTGCGGTCCCACAGACAATATTGTAATATATCTTTAACTATCAACACCTTAATAAAGATGGTCGCTTAACGTAGCCTACTACCGTACAACCTGCCTCAGCGCCCCTAAAAGTCGGCACAAGAGTAGAAATGCAGAGCCAGACCCACGCAGTAAAGTTCTACACCTACACTTAAAACAAGACGTACCGCAAACATGCCGCAAGCTCATCCATCGGCTATGACTCCCCCCCCCCCCCCCCCCCCCCCCCCCCCCCCACTGAGCTCGGTTTAATGTGCATCAGTTTGGGCAAGGTTCATAGTTTTAAATATTGTAAAGCAAGCAACTGCCGGACTTACGCTCTACAAATACTCACACTATAAAAACACGCTAAACACAAGTCAATCAATAAAAACTCACCTTCTGATTTTCATGGCTTTATCCTAGCTGACACCAGTGACTGTCAATGTTTACGTATTGCCCGCTGTATTCACGTTGCTCGTTGTAACGGCAAATGTGAACTCAGCTTTGTGCCAACAATGCGTCTTGTGATAACTTTGACCTGTAGAGATCTCCTCGGAACGGAACCAGCTCCTCCGATGCTGGAAGGACATATGGTGGACCCCCCCCCTTTGTTTGAAAAAAAAAGCTTCAACATTTTCAAGATTTTTTGCAATTCTTTCTGCTTTCCTCTCGTGCCGTATCGTTCAAGGTCAATTACCAAACTATCCAAAGTAGAGTTTTGAGTCCGACCATTTTGATTTGTGAATAAAATATTTGTCAATAATAATTAGAAGCTGAGTAATCGGATTGAGACTCATAGAACGTACCCCTCAAGATTAAAATAGTTCTACAGATTGGACATAGAACGTACCCCTCAGATTAAAATAGTTCTACATGATTGAGACTTATAGAACGTACCCCTCAAGATTAAAATAGTTCTACATGATTGAGACTTATAGAACGTACCCCTCAAGATTAAAATAGTTCTACATGATTGAGACTTATAGAACGTACCCTCAAGATTAAAATAGTTCTACATGATTGAGACTTATAGAACGTACCCCTCAAGATTAAAATAGTTCTACATGATTGAGACTTATAGAACGTACCCCTCAAGATTAAAATAGTTCTACATGATTGAGACTTATAGAACGTACCCCTCAAGATTAAAATAGTTCTACATGATTGAGACTTATAGAACGTACCCCTCAAGATTAAAATAGTTCTACATGATTGAGACTTCTAGAACGTACCCCTCAAGATTAAAATAGTTCTACATGATTGAGACTTCTAGAACGTACCCCTCAGATTAAAATAGTTCTACATGATTGAGACTTCTAGAACGTACCCCTCAAGATTAAAATAGTTCTACATGATTGGACTTATAGAACGTACCCTCAAGATTAAAATAGTTCTACATGATTGAGATCTAGAACGTACCCCTCAAGATTAAAATAGTTCTACATGATTGAGACTTCTAGAACGTACCCCTCAAGATTAAAATAGTTCTACATGATTGAGACTTCTAGAACGTACCCCTCAAGATTAAAATAGTTCTACATGATTGAGACTTCTAGAACGTACCCCTCAAGATTAAAATAGTTCTACATGATTGAGACTTCTAGAACGTACCCCTCAAGATTAAAATAGTTCTACATGATTGAGACTTCTAGAACGTACCCCTCAAGATTAAAATAGTTCTACATGATTGAGACTTCTAGAACGTACCCCTCAAGATTAAAATAGTTCTACATGATTGAGACTTCTAGAACGTACCCCTCAAGATTAAAATAGTTCTACATGATTGAGACTTCTAGAACGTACCCCTCAAGATTAAAATAGTTCTACATGATTGAGACTAGAACGTACCCCTCAAGATTAAAATAGTTCTACATGATTGAGACTCATAGAACGTACCCCTCAAGATTAAATAGTTCTACATGATTGAGACTATAGAACGTACCCCTCAAGATTAAAATAGTTCTACATGATTGAGACTCATAGAACGTACCCCTCAAGATTAAAATAGTTCTACATGATTGAGACTCATAGAACGTACCCCTCAAGATTAAATAGTTCTACATGATTGAGACTTAGAACGTACCCCTCAAGATTAAATAGTTCTACATGATTGAGACTTATAGAACGTACCCCTCAAGATTAAAATAGTTCTACATGATTGAGACTTATAGAACGTACCCCTCAAGATTAAAATAGTTCTACATGATTGAGACTATAGAACGTACCCCTCAAGATTAAAATAGTTCTACATGATTGAGACTTATAGAACGTACCCCTCAAGATTAAAATAGTTCTACATGATTGAGACTTATAGAACGTACCCCTCAAGATTAAATAGTTCTACATGATTGAGACTTATAGAACGTACCCCTCAAGATTAAAATAGTTCTACATGATTGAGACTCATAGAACGTACCCCTCAGATTAAAATAGTTCTACATGATTGAGACTCATAGAACGTACCCCTCAAGATTAAAATAGTTCTACATGATTGAGACTATAGAACGTACCCCTCAGATTAAAATAGTTCTACATGATTGAGACTCATAGAACGTACCCCTCAAGATTAAAATAGTTCTACATGATTGAGACTATAGAACGTACCCCTCAAGATTAAAATAGTTCTACATGATTGAGACTATAGAACGTACCCCTCAAGATTAAAATAGTTCTACATGATTGAGACTTATAGAACGTACCCCTCAAGATTAAAATAGTTCTACATGATTGAGACTTATAGAACGTACCCCTCAGATTAAATAGTCTACATGATTGAGACTTATAGAACGTACCCCTCAAGATTAAAATAGTTCTACATGATTGAGACTTATAGAACGTACCCCTCAGATTTAATAGTTTCTAATGATTGAGATTATAGAACGTACCCCTCAGATTAAAATAGTTCTACATGATTGAGACTATAGAACGTACCCCTCAAGATTAAAATAGTTCTACATGATTGAGACTATAGAACGTACCCCTCAAGATTAAAATAGTTCTACATGATTGAGACTTATAGAACGTACCCCTCAAGATTAAATAGTTCTACATGATTGAGACTTATAGAACGTACCCCTCAAGATTAAAATAGTTCTACATGATTGAGACTTATAGAACGTACCCCTCAAGATTAAAATAGTTCTACATGATTGAGACTTATAGAACGTACCCTCCAAGATTAAAATAGTTCTACATGATTGAGACTTATAGAACGTACCCCTCAAGATTAAAATAGTTCTACATGATTGAGACTTATAGAACGTACCCTCAAGATTAAATAGTTCTACATGATTGAGACTTATAGAACGTACCCCTCAAGATTAAAATAGTTCTACATGATTGAGACTATAGAACGTACCCCTCAAGATTAAAATAGTTCTACATGATTGAGACTCATAGAACGTACCCTCAAGATTAAAATGTTCTACATGATTGAGACTTATAGAACGTACCCCTCAAGATTAAAATAGTTCTACATGATTGAGACTTATAGAACGTACCCCTCAAGATTAAATAGTTCTACATGATTGAGACTTATAGAACGTACCCCTCAAGATTAAATAGTTCTACATGATTGAGACTTATAGAACGTACCCTCAAGATTAAATAGTTCTACATGATTGAGACTTATAGAACGTACCCCTCAGATTAAATAGTTCTACATGATTGAGACTTATAGAACGTACCCCTCAAGATTAAAATAGTTCTACATGATTGAGACTTATAGAACGTACCCTCAAGATTAAAATAGTTCTACATGATTGAGACTTATAGAACGTACCTCAAGATTAAAAATAGTTCTACATGATTGAGACTTATAGAACGTACCCCTCAAGATTAAAATAGTTCTACATGATTGAGACTTATAGAACGTACCCCTCAAGATTAAAATAGTTCTACATGATTGAGACTTATAGAACGTACCCCTCAATATTAAAATAGTTCTACATGATTGAGACTTATAGAACGTACCCTCAAGATTAAAATAGTTCTACATGATTGAGACTTATAGAACGTACCCCTCAAGATTAAAATAGTTCTACATGATTGAGACTTATAGAACGTACCCCTCAAGATTAAAATAGTTCTACATGATTGAGACTTATAGAACGTACCCCTCAAGATTAAAATAGTTCTACATGATTGAGACTTATAGAACGTACCCCTCAAGATTAAAATAGTTCTACATGATTGAGACTTATAGAACGACCCTCAAGATTAAAATAGTACATGATTGAGACTTATAGAACGTACCCCTCAAGATTAAATAGTTCTACATGATTGAGACTTATAGAACGTACCCCTCAAGATTAAAATAGTTCTACATGATTGAGACTTATAGAACGTACCCCTCAAGATTAAAATAGTTCTACATGATTGAGACTTATAGAACGTACCCCTCAAGATTAAAATAGTTCTACATGATTGAGACTTATAGAACGTACCCCTCAAGATTAAAATAGTTCTACATGATTGAGACTTATAGAACGTACCCCTCAAGATTAAAATAGTTCTACATGATTGAGACTTATAGAACGTACCCCTCAAGATTAAAATAGTTCTACATGATTGAGACTTATAGAACGTACCCCTCAAGATTAAAATAGTTCTACATGATTGAGACTTATAGAACGTACCCCTCAAGATTAAATAGTTCTACATGATTGAGACTTATAGAACGTACCCTCAAGATTAAAATAGTTCTACATGATTGAGACTTATAGAACGTACCCTCAAGATTAAAATAGTTCTACATGATTGAGACTTATAGAACGTACCCCTCAGATTAAATAGTTCTACATGATTGAGACTTATAGAACGTACCCCTCAAGATTAAAATAGTTCTACATGATGAGACTTATAGAACGTACCCCTCAAGATTAAAATAGTTCTACATGATTGAGACTTATAGAACGTACCCTCAAGATTAAAATAGTTCTACATGATTGAGACTCATAGAACGTACCCCTCAAGATTAAATAGTTCTACATGATTGAGACTTATAGAACGTACCCCTCAAGATTAAAATAGTTCTACATGATTGAGACTTATAGAACGTACCCCTCAAGATTAAAATAGTTCTACATGATGAGACTTATAGAACGTACCCCTCAAGATTAAATAGTTCTACATGATTGAGACTTATAGAACGTACCCTCAAGATTAAATAGTTCTACATGATTGAGACTTATAGAACGTACCCCTCAAGATTAAATAGTTCTACATGATTGAGACTTATAGAACGTACCCCTCAAGATTAAATAGTTCTACATGATTGAGACTTATAGAACGTACCCCTCAAGATTAAATAGTTCTACATGATTGAGACTTATAGAACGTACCCCTCAAGATTTAAAATAGTTCTACATGATTGAGACTTATAGAACGTACCCCTCAAGAAAATAGTTCTACATGATTGAGACTTATAGAACGTACCCCTCAAGATTAAAATAGTTCTACATGATTGAGACTTATAGAACGTACCCCTCAAGATTAAAATAGTTCTACATGATGAGACTTATAGAACGTACCCCTCAAGATTTAAATAGTTCTACATGATTGAGACTTATAGAACGTACCCCTCAAGATTAAATAGTTCTACATGATTGAGACTTATAGAACGTACCCCTCAAGATTTAAATAGTTCTACATGATTGAGACTTATAGAACGTACCCCTCAAGATTATAATAGTTCTACATGATTGAGACTTATAGAACGTACCCCTCAAGATTAAAATAGTTCTAATGATTGAGACTTATAGAACGTACCCCTCAAGATTAAATAGTTCTACATGATTGAGACTTATAGAACGTACCCCTCAAGATTTAAATAGTTCTACATGATTGAGACTTATAGAACGTACCCCTCAAGATTAAAATAGTTCTACATGATTGAGACTTATAGAACGTACCCCTCAAGATTAAAATAGTTCTACATGATTGAGACTCATAGAACGTACCCCTCAAGATTAAATAGTTCTACATGATGTGAGACTATAGAACGTACCCTCAAGATTAAATAGTTCTACATGATTGAGACTATAGAACGTACCCCTCAGATTAAAATAGTTTACATGATTGAGACTTATAGAACGTACCCCTCAAGATTAAAATAGTTCTACATGATTGAGACTTATAGAACGTACCCCTCAAGATTAAAATAGTTCTACATGATTGAGACTTATAGAACGTACCCCTCAAGATTAAAATAGTTCTACATGATTGAGACTTATAGAACGTACCCCTCAGATTAAATAGTTCTACATGATTGAGACTTATAGAACGTACCCCTCAAGATTAAAATAGTTCTACATGATTGAGACTTATAGAACGTACCCCTCAGATTAAAAAGTTCTACATGATTGAGACTCATAGAACGTACCCTCAAGATTAAATAGTTCTACATGATTGAGACTATAGAACGTACCCCTCAAGATTAAAATAGTTCTACATGATTGAGACTTATAGAACGTACCCCTCAAGATTAAAATAGTTCTACATGATTGAGACTTATAGAACGTACCCCTCAGATTAAAATAGTTCTACATGATTGAGACTTATAGAACGTACCCCTCAAGATTAAATAGTTCTACATGATTGAGACTTATAGAACGTACCCCTCAAGATTTAAATAGTTCTACATGATTGAGACTTATAGAACGTACCCCTCAAGATTAAATAGTTCTACATGATTGAGACTTATAGAACGTACCCCTCAAGATTAATAGTTCTACATGATTGAGACTTATAGAACGTACCCCTCAAGATTAAATAGTTCTACATGATTGAGACTTATAGAACGTACCCCTCAAGATTAAATAGTTCTACATGATTGAGACTTATAGAACGTACCCCTCAAGATTAAATAGTTTCTACATGATTGAGACTTAGAACGTACCCCTCAGATTTAAATAGTTCTACATGATTGAGACTTATAGAACGTACCCCTCAAGATTAAAATAGTTCTACATGATTGAGACTTATAGAACGTACCCCTCAAGATTAAAATAGTTCTACATGATTGAGACTTATAGAACGTACCCCTCAAGATTAAAATAGTTCTACATGATTGAGACTTATAGAACGTACCCCTCAAGATTAAATAGTTTCTACATGATTGAGACTATAGAACGTACCCTCAAGATTAAAATAGTTCTACATGATTGAGACTTATAGAACGTACCCCTCAAGATTAAATAGTTCTACATGATTGAGACTTATAGAACGTACCCTCAAGATTAAAATAGTTCTACATGATTGAGACTTATAGAACGTACCCCTCAGATTAAATAGTTCTACATGATTGAGACTTATAGAACGTACCCCTCAAGATTAAATAGTTCTACATGGAGACTTATAGAACGTACCCTCAAGATTAAAATAGTTCTACATGATTGAGACTTATAGAACGTACCCCTCAAGATTAAATAGTTCTACATGATTGAGACTTATAGAACGTACCCTCAAGATTAAAATAGTTCTACATGATTGAGACTTATAGAACGTACCCCTCAAGATTAAATAGTTCTACATGATTGAGACTTATAGAACGTACCCCTCAGATATTTAATAGTTCTACATGATT
>JAAKFY010000162.1:102500-130000 GCA_011823955.1 Dissostichus mawsoni
AGGGTGGGAATCTGCAGGAACACAAGCATCAGTGTGAGGGTTTATTAGGAGAGAGTGGGCGGCTGCGTCACCTGAGGTGTGTTTAAGTGGGTTTATGTGTTTAAAATACCCTAAAACAGTATTTGTGGAGTCATGACTCACGGTGATGCTCCCATCGGATTGGATTCCAGTGAAAACACGCAGAGATATTTTTATCTGCTTTTATTCTGATGATGTGCTGGAAATACAGACTTATGGAAATGCATCAAAACATAAGGATTGTGTTTGGATAGTGTGGGGGAAACTTCTGAAGCAAGTGGAGTCAGGACTCAGAGAGACACGAGGAGAGCTGGAGCTCTGATGGAGTCAGGACTCAGAGAGACACGAGGAGAGCTGGAGCTTTGATGGAGCAGACTCAGAGGAGACACGAGGAGAGCTGGAGCTCTGATGGAGACAGGACTCAGAGAGACACGAGGAGAGCTGGAGCTCTGATGGAGACAGGACTCAGAGAGACACGAGGAGAGCTGGCTCTGATGGAGACAGGACTCAGAGAGACACGAGGAGAGCTGGCTCTGATGGAGACAGGACTCAGAGAGACACGAGGAGAGCTGGAGGCTCTGATGGAGACAGGACTCAGAGAGACACGAGGAGAGCTGGAGCTCTGATGAGACAGGACTCAGAGAGACACGAGGAGAGCTGAGCTCTGATGGAGTCAGGACTCAGAGAGACACGAGGAGAGCTGGAGCTTTGATGGGACAGGACTCAGAGAGACACGAGGAGAGCTGGAGCTCTGATGGAGACAGGAACTCAGAGAGACACGAGGAGAGCTGGAGCTCTGATGGAGACAGGACTCAGAGAGACACGAGGAGAGCTGGAGCTCTGATGGAGTCAGGACTCAGAGAGACACGAGGAGAGCTGGAGCTCTGATGGAGACAGGACTCAGAGAGACACGAGGAGAGCTGGAGCTTTGATGGAGTCAGGACTCAGAGAGACACGAGGAGAGCTGGAGCTTTGATGGAGTCAGGACTCAGAGAGACACGAGGAGAGCTGGAGCTCTGATGGAGACAGGACTCAGAGAGACACGAGGAGAGCTGGAGCTTTGATGGAGTCAGGACTCAGGAGACACGAGGAGAGCTGGAGCTCTGATGGAGTCAGGACTCAGAGAGACACGAGGAGCTGGAGCTCTGATGGAGTCAGGACTCAGAGAGACACGAGGAGAGCTGGAGCTCTGATGGAGTCAGGATCAGACACGAGGAGAGCTGGAGCTTTGATGGAGTCAGGACTCAGAGAGACACGAGAGAGCTGGAGCTTTGATGGAGTCAGGACTCAGAGAGACATGAGGAGAGCTGGAGCTTTGATGGAGACAGGACTCAGAGAGACACGAGGAGAGCTGGAGCTTTGATGGAGACAGGACTCAGAGAGACACGAGGAGAGCTGGAGCTTTGATGGAGTCAGGACTCAGAGAGACACGAGGAGAGCTGGAGCTTTGATGGAGTCAGGACTCAGAGAGACACGAGGAGAGCTGGAGCTCTGATGGAGTCAGGACTCAGAGAGACACGAGGAGAGCTGGAGCTTTGATGGAGTCAGGACTCAGAGAGACACGAGGAGAGCTGGAGCTCTGATGGAGTCAGGACTCAGAGAGACACGAGGAGAGCTGGGCTCTGATGGAGTCAGGACTCAGAGAGACACGAGGAGAGCTGGAGCTTTGATGGAGTCAGGACTCAGAGAGACACGAGGAGAGCTGGAGCTTTGATGGAGTCAGGACTCAGAGAGACATGAGGAGAGCTGGAGCTTTGATGGAGTCAGGACTCAGAGAGACACGAGGAGAGCTGGAGCTCTGATGGAGTCAGGACTCAGAGAGAGACATGAGGAGAGCTGGAGCTCTGATGGAGTCAGGACTCAAGAGACACGGGAGAGCTGGAGCTCTGATGGAGTCAGGACTCAGAGGACACGAGGAGAGCTGGAGCTTTGATGGAGTCAGGACTCAGAGAGACACGAGGAGAGCTGGAGCTTTGATGGAGTCAGGACTCAGAGAGACACGAGGAGAGCTGGAGCTCTGATGGAGTCAGGACTCAGAGAGACACGAGGAAGCTGGAGCTCTGATGGAGACAGGACTCAGAGAGACACGAGGAGCTGGAGTCTGATGGAGTCAGGACTCAGAGAGCACAGGAGAGCTGGAGCTTTGATGGAGTCAGGACTCAGAGAGACACGAGGAGAGCTGGAGCTCTGATGGAGTCAGGACTCAGAGAGACACGAGGAGAGCTGGAGCTCTGATGGAGTCAGGACTCAGAGAGACACGAGGAGAGCTGGAGCTCTGATGGAGTCAGGACTCAGAGAGACACGGGAGAGCTGGAATTGGGCTTTTCTTTTAAATCATTTTGTGACATTCTCACTGAAGAGACTTGCAATGATTTCCCTAGACTTCTGCTTTCAGACGAAGTTAATTATGAAGTTATTACTATCCCATATAATCCAATGAGGAGCCAGTAATGTAATATACATATAATACATAATTTTATATATTAAATATTTATATATGTGTATTTATAGTTTTTAAAGTTACTCTTTGAGTGCCTTACCCTTAATGCTGATGTGGCCCGTGATGAAATTGTTTGCCCCCCTAAGTTAGACAATCGTGCACCAAAGTCCAAAGTCAGATATACCAAAGGTAGGTAGAGATATACCAAAGGTAGGTAGAGATATACCCAAAGGTAGGTAGAGATATACCCAAAGGTAGGTAGAGATATGCCAAAGGTAGGTAGAGATATAACCAAAGGTAGGTAGAGATATACCAAAGGTAGGTAGAGATATAGCCAAAGGTAGGTAGAGATATAACCAAAGGTAGGTAGAGATATACCAAAGGTAGGTAGAGATATACCAAAGGTAGGTAGAGATATACCAAAGGTAGGTAGAGATATACCAAAGGTAGGTAGAGATATACCAAAGGTAGGTAGAGATATAACCAAAGGTAGGTAGAGATATACCAAAGGTAGGTAGAGATATACCCAAAGGTAGTAGAGATATACCAAAGGTAGGTAGAGATATACCAAAGGTAGGTAGAGATATACCCAAAGGTAGGTAGAGATATAACCAAAGGTAGGTAGAGATATAGCCAAAGGTAGGTAGAGATATAACCAAAGGTAGGTAGAGATATAGCCAAAGGTAGGTAGAGATATAGCCAAAGGTAGGTAGAGATATACCAAAGGTAGGTAGAGATATAACCAAAGGTAGGTAGAGATATACCAAAGGTAGGTAGAGATATACCAAAGGTAGGTAGAGATATACCCAAAGGTAGGTAGAGATATACAAAGGTAGGTAGAGATATAGCCAAGGTAGGTAGAGATATACCAAAGGTAGGTAGAGATATAGCCAAAGGTAGGTAGAGATATAACCAAAGGTAGGTAGAGATATACCAAAGGTAGTGAGATATACCAAAGGTAGGTAGAGATATACCAAAGGTAGGTAGAGATATACCAAAGGTAGGTAGAGATATACCCAAAGGTAGGTAGAGATATACCAAAGGTAGGTAGAGATATAACCAAAGGTAGGTAGAGATATACCCAAAGGTAGGTAGAGATATAACCAAAGGTAGGTAGAGATATACCCAAAGGTAGGTAGAGATATACCAAAGGTAGGTAGAGATATACCCAAAGGTAGGTAGAGATATACCAAAGGTAGGTAGAGATATACCAAAGGTAGGTAGAGATATACCCAAAGGTAGTAGAGATATACCAAAGGTAGGTAGAGATATACCCAAAGGTAGGTAGAGATATACCCAAAGGTAGGTAGAGATATACCAAAGGTAGGTAGAGATATACCAAAGGTAGGTAGAGATATACCCAAAGGTAGGTAGAGATATACCAAAGGTAGGTAGAGATATACCCAAAGGTAGGTAGAGATATACCAAAGGTAGGTAGAGATATACCCAAAGGTAGGTAGAGATATACCAAAGGTAGGTAGAGATATAACCCAAAGGTAGGTAGAGATATAGCCAAAGGTAGGTAGAGATATACCAAAGGTAGGTAGAGATATACCAAAGGTAGGTAGAGATATACCAAAGGTAGGTAGAGATATAGCCAAAGGTAGGTAGAGATATAGCAAAGGTAGGTAGAGATATACCAAAGGTAGGTAGAGATATAACCAAAGGTAGGTAGAGATAACCAAAGGTAGGTAGAGATATAACCAAAGGTAGGTAGAGATATAACCAAAGGTAGGTAGAGATATACCAAAGGTAGGTAGAGATATACAAAGGTAGGTAGAGATATACCAAAGGTAGGTAGAGATATAACCAAAGGTAGGTAGAGATATACCAAAGGTAGGTAGAGATATACCAAAGGTAGGTAGAGATATACCAAAGGTAGGTAGAGATATAACCAAAGGTAGGTAGAGATATACCAAAGGTAGGTAGAGATATACCAAAGGTAGGTAGAGATATACCAAAGGTAGGTAGAGATATAGCCAAAGGTAGGTAGAGATATAGCCAAAGGTAGGTAGAGATATACCAAAGGTAGGTAGAGATATAGCCAAAGGTAGGTAGAGATATAACCAAAGGTAGGTAGAGATATAACCAAAGGTAGGTAGAGATATACCAAAGGTAGGTAGAGATATAACCAAAGGTAGGTAGAGATATACCCAAAGTAGGTAGAGATATACCAAAGGTAGGTAGAGATATACCCAAAGGTAGGTAGAGATATACCAAAGGTAGGTAGAGATATACCCAAAGGTAGGTAGAGATATACCCAAAGGTAGGTAGAGATATACCCAAAGGTAGGTAGAGATATACCCAAAGGTAGGTAGAGATATACCCAAAGGTAGGTAGAGATATACCAAAGGTAGGTAGAGATATACCAAAGGTAGGTAGAGATATACCAAAGGTAGGTAGAGATATACCAAAGGTAGGTAGAGATATACCAAAGGTAGTAGAGATATACCAAAGGTAGGTAGAGATATACCCAAAGGTAGGTAGAGATATACCAAAGGTAGGTAGAGATATACCAAAGGTAGGTAGAGATATACCAAAGGTAGGTAGAGATATAACCAAAGGTAGGTAGAGATATACCAAAGGTAGGTAGAGATATACCAAAGGTAGGTAGAGATATACCCAAAGGTAGGTAGAGATATACCAAAGGTAGGTAGAGATATACCAAGGTAGGTAGAGATATAACCAAAGGTAGGTAGAGATATACCAAAGGTAGGTAGAGATATACCCAAAGGTAGGTAGAGATATACCAAAGGTAGGTAGAGATATACCAAAGGTAGGTAGAGATATACCCAAAGGTAGGTAGAGATATACCCAAAGGTAGGTAGAGATATAACCAAAGGTAGGTAGAGATATACCAAAGGTAGGTAGAGATATACCCAAAGGTAGGTAGAGATATACCCAAAGGTAGGTAGAGATATACCCAAAGGTAGGTAGAGATATACCCAAAGGTAGGTAGAGATATACCAAAGGTAGGTAGAGATATACCCAAAGGTAGGTAGAGATATACCAAAGGTAGGTAGAGATATACCCAAAGGTAGTAGAGATATACCAAAGGTAGGTAGAGATATACCCAAAGGTAGGTAGAGATATACCAAAGGTAGGTAGAGATATACCAAAGGTAGGTAGAGATATACCAAAGGTAGGTAGAGATATACCCAAAGGTAGGTAGAGATATACCCAAAGGTAGGTAGAGATATACCCAAAGGTAGGTAGAGATATACCCAAAGGTAGGTAGAGATATACCAAAGGTAGGTAGAGATATACCCAAAGGTAGGTAGAGATATACCCAAAGGTAGGTAGAGATATAACCAAAGGTAGGTAGAGATATAACCAAAGGTAGGTAGAGATATACCCAAAGGTAGGTAGAGATATACCCAAAGTAAGGGTCAAACTACTCCAGTTTTAAACATCTTTTAACAGAATAAAAACCTTCTCGAACCCAAACTCCACATCCGGTCTGATTCCCAGTTCTGAGAAACCGTTAAATCTTCTGTTAAAGGAAAAGATCTTTCTGTTATGTTACTCGACCTGGGAGTGTGTTTAAAGTGAGATTTATGATTTAAAATACACAAAAACACACAGTTAGTCACAGATGACTCATGAGCTTCTGACTAAACGGAGATCACCAGACTGAGACTTTAATGCAAATGTACGATTATCAGCATTAACAGCGCTTTAATTCGACTTAAATTGGACTTATTTGGTCAAAATTCATGTTTTTAATGGTCATTTTTATTGTGACACTTATTGAAAGACTTCATCTGTTTGTCTTAAGCAGCTTCTGTCCTTTCTGTCACGGCTAACCCCTCTGCTCAATAAATGGGTTTCAATGATTTGAATTGGCACTCATTCCACAGAGTAGGTGTTTCACTCAGCCTTGGTGGTAGCTGTAGTCTTCAGAAACCAAACAAGACTGGATATGAGGATCTGATATGTGTCTTTCCTGGTTCTGTGTATATCGTTCTCTAACAAAGGGACACAGCGCTGATGTTTCCTCTTGACTCGGGGCTTATTTCCTCCCCGCTCAGACGTGGTGTCTGAAATCCTGAAGAGATGAATATAGATTATGAAAAACAATACGAGCCGCTGCTGTTGTTGAATTAGTGATGAGGACAACGTAAATTATGCAGAGTGATTAGTAACCAGGCAACGCAGGTTTAGATCAATACGAGGGGGGGGGTCAATTAAAAGAGACGGCAAGAATACATCAGGACGAGTTTCTCATTCAGTTTTTCTACTTCTGTTTCTGCTCAGATGCTGGACAGGAAGTCGATCAATACATAACGTTAGAGGCCCTGTTTGGATTTCTGTGGTGTTCCTCTCCTGTAGTGTGTTGTATAGATGATTATATCAAATAGATTATCTTAACAGTGCATGTCAATGGTACAGAGGCTAAAATCCCTGTGTTTCTGAAACTATAATAGTGTGATTTCCAATGAAAACCCCGCCTTTGTGTCTGCTGAGTTTCTCTGATGAACTGACAACGTTCCTGTAGAGTTTAAGAATATTATCCTGACATTTACAAACCTGTTGAATTATCTGAAGTCATAAAAAGCTGAGAAAAACTCATTTATTTAGCTCATAAAAAGTTTAGAAATCTGCAGAGTCATGTTTTTAAAACGCCCTTTCCTCTATCTGCAGTAAACGTCTTTTATTTATGACTTGTTTCCTCGTCTGAGTGCATTATACTTTGACACATCTCCAGTCTCTTTGCACTACAGTCTCTAATTGCACAGCATACTTTGAGTTGAGATCCATTTCCGTTTCTGTTTTTCCGCCCGTTTGTTGCACTGCAGTCATATTCCTGCTGTTCTATGGAGCTGTTGGAGCTGCCAATAGTCCATTTAGCGGCTCTAATGGTGACGGATGAGATGTGTGGAGGTGAAGAAACAAGCCTCCAGGGTTTCCAACAGCTCCTTCCTCTTGCTGTCTGAAACTGGGACTGACGGAACAGCGAAGGGGCTTTTATTGTGAAAAGCACGAGGTGAAACCAGTACAAACTGCAGGGAATTTACACCAAATGTTCTGACAGTCTGATCCTATTCGATCCACTCTTCTGTAGCTTCTTTTGAAGTTCTTTTAAGCCCATTTTGGTCTGATATTACCATCTCTTGTTTGGTCTAGAATACATCATTCTCTTATTCCAATCTGCTCCAGTTTGAGTCCAGTTTTCGGTTGCATTGTGGACCATCAGTGTGTACGACTGTTCGCTTCCTGGTTTGGTCCAGTTTTATTGGTGCTTTCGCTCTGTTTTGCCCCATTTTGTCTCACCCTCTCCGGTGTTTCAGCTCTAATTCAGTCCAATACTCATGACAGTGTTATCCCGGTTTTAATCCACCGTTCTGTGGCATTTTGCTCTGATATTATCAACTCTTGTTTGGTCTAGAATACATCATTCTCTTTCTCCAATGTCATCCTGTTTTAGTCCAGTTTTCTGTTGTATTATAACCCGTTTGACCCACGAGTGTGTGGTGGTTTTAAGTTTAGATTTGGTCCACAATTTATGACCATTTTAGCACTAATTTGGTCCAAAATGTATTGTCGATAACCTCTATTTGATCCACTATTCTGTGGCATTTTTAGCCCATTTTGCTGTGATATTATTGGGTGTATTTCACTTTGGTTTGGTCCAGACTTCATCCCTCTTTTCCAATATTATCTGCTGTTTGATTCCTGGTTTGATCCAGTTTTTATTGCTGCTTTAACTCAGTTTAGCTCTAATTTAGTCCAATATTCATGACAGTTTTATCCCAGTTTTAATCGACCGTTCTGTGGCATTTTGCTCTGATATTATAGGGTGTATTTCACTTTGGTTTGGTCCACTTCATCCCCCGTGAGATCTCTGGCTGGTTCACCTTGTTCTCATGGTTTGACCCCGTGTGATCTCTGGCTGGTTCACCTTGTTCTCATGGTTTGACCCCGTGTGATCTCTGGCTGATTCACCTTGTTCTCATGGTTTGACCCCGTGTGATCTCTGGCTGATTCACCTTGTTCTCATGGTTTGACCCCGTGTGATCTCTGGCTGATTCACCTTGTTCTCATGGTTTGACCCGTGTGATCTCTGGCTGATTCACCTTGTTCTCATGGTTTAACCCTGTGTGATCTCTGGCTGATTCACCTTGTTCTCATGGTTTGACCCCGTGTGATCTCTGGCTGATTCACCTTGTTCTCATGGTTTGACCCCGTGTGATCTCTGGCTGATTCACCTTGTTCTCTCATGGTTTGACCCCGTGTGATCTCTGGCTGGTTCACCTTGTTCTCATGGTTTGACCCCGTGTGATCTCTGGCTGATTCACCTTGTTCTCTCATGGTTTGACCCCGTGTGATCTCTGGCTGATTCACCTTGTTCTCATGGTTTGACCCCGTGTGATCTCTGGCTGATTCACCTTGTTCTCATGGTTTGACCCCGTGTGATCTCTGGCTGATTCACCTTGTTCTCATGGTTTGACCCCGTGTGATCTCTGGCTGATTCACCTTGTTCTCATGGTTTGACCCCGTGTGATCTCTAGCTGATTCACCTTGTTCTCTCATGGTTTGACCCCGTGTGATCTCTGGCTGATTCACCTTGTTCTCTCATGGTTTGACCCGTGTGATCTCTGGCTGATTCACCTTGTTCTCTCATGGTTTGACCCGTGTGATCTCTGGCTGATTCACCTTGTTCTCATGTTTGACCCCGTGTGATCTCTGGCTGATTCACCTTGTTCTCTCATGGTTTGACCCCGTGTGATCTCTGGCTGATTCACCTTGTTCTCTCATGTTTGACCCCGTGTGATCTCTGGCTGGTTCACCTTGTTCTCATGGTTTGACCCCGTGTGATCTCTGGCTGATTCACCTTGTTCTCATGGTTTGACCCCGTGTGATCTCTGGCTGATTCACCTTGTTCTCTCATGGTTTGACCTGTGTGATCTCTGGCTGGTTCACCTTGTTCTCTCATGGTTTGACCCCGTGTGATCTCTGGCTGATTCACCTTGTTCTCTCATGGTTTGACCCCGTGTGATCTCTGGCTGATTCACCTTGTTCTCTCATGGTTTGACCCCGTGTGATCTCTGGCTGATTCACCTTGTTCTCTCATGGTTTAACCCCGTGTGATCTCTGGCTGATTCACCTTGTTCTCATGGTTTAACCCCGTGTGATCTCTGGCTGATTCACCTTGTTCTCTCATGGTTTGACCCGTGTGATCTCTGGCTGATTCACCTTGTTCTCTCATGGTTTAACCCCGTGTGATCTCTGGCTGATTCACCTTGTTCTCATGGTTTGACCCCGTGTGATCTCTAGCTGATTCACCTTGTTCTCATGGTTTGACCCCGTGTGATCTCTAGCTGATTCACCTTGTTCTCTCATGGTTTGACCCCGTGTGATCTCTGGCTGATTCACCTTGTTCTCTCATGGTTTGACCCCGTGTGATCTCTGGCTGATTCACCTTGTTCTCTCATGGTTTGACCCCGTGTGATCTCTGGCTGATTCACCTTGTTCTCTCATGGTTTGACCCGTGTGATCTCTGGCTGATTCACCTTGTTCTCATGGTTTGACCCCGTGTGATCTCTGGCTGATTCACCTTGTTCTCATGGTTTGACCCCGTGTGATCTCTGGCTGATTCACCTTGTTCTCATGGTTTGACCCCGTTGATCTCTGGCTGATTCACCTTGTTCTCTCATGGTTTGACCCCGTGTGATCTCTGGCTGGTTCACCTTGTTCTCATGGTTTGACCCCGTGTGATCTCTGGCTGATTCACCTTGTTCTCTCATGGTTTGACCCCGTGTGATCTCTGGCTGATTCACCTTGTTCTCTCATGGTTTGACCCGTGTGATCTCTGGCTGATTCACCTTGTTCTCATGGTTTGACCCCGTGTGATCTCTGGCTGATTCACCTTGTTCTCTCATGGTTTGACCCCGTGTGATCTCTGGCTGGTTCACCTTGTTCTCTCATGGTTTGACCCCGTGTGATCTCTGGCTGATTCACCTTGTTCTCTCATGGTTTGACCCCGTAATTTTCTCTGGTCCCCTCCCCAATCTGATCAATGACGACATGTATAGCCGCATGTCATCATTTCAGCGCTGGTTGTCTTGGTGGTGCCCAGCAAACGATGTGGGCTTCGTAAATAATTGGACAGCCTTCTGGGGAAAACCTGGTCTGATTAAGAGAGACGGCATTCATCCTACTTTGGAAGGTGCACATCTCATTTCGGCAAACATTTCAGGGATTTGTGGACTTAATCCATGACAAACTGGAGTTGAGACCAGGAGGCGGAGTCGCAGTCTTACACGCTTCTCTGCGCTCTCTCCTGGGCAGTCATCCATAGGAATCCCGAACCCAATAAAATACCCAATATTAACGGTGTGTGTGTCTGCCCAAGGACAATTCAAGATGAAGCCTAATAGAGGTGTCATACATAATAACCTAATAAAAGTAAATGTAACAACTACTACAGTGCAACAAAACAGGAAGATTAAATGTGGTCTCTTAAATATAAGATCTCTAGCATCTAAAGCAATATTGGTAAATGATTTAATATCAGATTATAATATTGATATTTGCTGTCTCACTGAAACTTGGTTGAGACATGAAGAATATGTCAGCATAAATGAAGCCACTCCACCCAGCCATATCAATACTCATATTGCTCGAGGCACAGGCCGAGGAGGTGGAGTTGCAGCCATCTTTGACTCAAGTTTACTTATCAATACTAAACCAAAACTAAATTATACCTCCTTTGAAAGTCTTGTTTTTAGTCTTACGCATCCGACCTGGAAAACTTTGCATCCAATCTTATTTGTTACAGTGTACCGTGCACCAGGTCCTTATTCAGAATTCTTATCAGAATTCGCTGAGTTTTTATCAACTTTGGTTCTTAAAACAGATAAAGTAATTATCGTAGGTGACTTTAATATTCATGTTGACGATGATAAAAATAGCCTTACTGTTGCATTTAACTCTATATTAGACTCTATTGGTTTCCGTCAGAGTGTAAATAAACCAACCCACTGCTATAATCACACTCTCGACCTTGTTCTGACTTTGGTATTGAAATTGAGCAACTATTAGTCGAACCGCATAATCCTGCTTTATCCGACCATTTCTTAGTAACTTTTGAAGTACTGTTACTAGACTACAAACCATTAGTCAAAAGTTCCTGCAGCAGAAACCTATCTGTTAGTGCTATAGCCACATTTAAGGAAGAGATTCCACCAACTTAACTTGATAGCAGGTCTGCATGTAAGGGAGGAAACTTATACAAAATGTACACCACCCAAATTGATCATGTTGTTGATAGTGCTACATGATGCCCTGCGAATAAAATTAGACTCTGTTGCTCCTTTGAAAAAGAAGAAAATAAAACAACATAGACTAGCTCCATGGCATAATGCCGAAACTCGCAAAATAAAGCAAAAGTCGAGACAACTTGAAAGGATATGGCGTTCCACTAAACTCGAAGAATCTCGTTTAATTTGGCATATTACTCTCAATGAATATAAGAAAGCACTGCGTGAAGCGAGAGCAGCTTACTACTCTTCATTAATAGATGAGAATAAGAATAATGCAAGATTTCTTTTCAGCACTGTAGCCAGGCTGACAGACAGACAGACAGACAGACAGACAGACAGACAGACAGACAGACAGACAGACAGACAGACAGACAGACAGACAGACAGACAGACAGACACAGACAGACAGACAGACAGACAGACAGACAGACAGACAGACAGACAGACACAGACAGACAGGCTGACAGACAGACAGACAGACAGACAGACAGACAGACAGACAGACAGACAGACGACAGACAGACAGACAGACATACAGACAGACAGACAGACAGACAGACAGACAGACAGACAGACAGACACAGACAGACAGACAGACGACAGACAGACAGACAGGCTGACAGACAGACAGACAGACAGACAGACAGACAGACAGACAGACAGACAGACAGACAGACAGACAGACAGACAGACAGACAGACAGACAGACAGACAGACAGACAGACAGGCTGACAGACAGACAGACAGACAGACAGACAGACAGACAGACAGACAGACAGACAGACAGACAGACAGACAGACAGACAGACAGACAGACAGACAGACAGACAGACAGACAGACAGACAGACAGACAGACAGCTGACAGAGAGCCACAGCTGACGAGAGCCCAGCTCTACTGAGCCTTCTATTCCCATAGCACTCAGTAGCAATGATTTTATGTGCTTTTTTAACGATAAAATTGTTACTCTTAGAAACAAAATTAATGACCTCTTGCCTTCGACCAGTATAGTGTTATCAACAGCTCCCGGAAACGTAAGTTCTAATATTACACTAGATAGTAAATTAGAATGCTTTTCAGCCATAAACCTTGAACAATTGAATTCAATGATTCTTTCTTCTAAAACCATCAACGTGTATCTTAGACCCGATTCCAACTAAGCTGTTAAAGGAAGTTTTTCCATTAATTAGCACTTCTTTATTAAATATTATGAATATGTCTTTATTATCGGGCTATGTTCCACAATCATTTAAAGTAGCAGTGATAAAACCGCTTCTTAAAAAGCACAACCTCGATCCAGAGGTTTTAGCCAACTATAGACCTATTTCTAATCTTCCGTTCCTCTCAAAAATTCTTGAGAAAGCGGTCGCAAAACAGTTGTGTGATTACTTAAAAAACAATGATTTATTTGAAGATTTTCAGTCTGGCTTTAGAACACATCATAGCACAGAGACAGCTCTGGTTAAAGTCACAAATGACCTTCTAATAGCCTCAGACAAAGGACTTGTCTCTATTCTTGTCTTACTCGATCTCAGTGCTGCATTTGATACTATCGACCATGATATCCTATTGCAAAGACTAGAGCACTTAGTTGGCATAAAGGGAACTGCTTTAGGCTGGTTTAGGTCCTATCTATCTGAACGCTCTCAGTTTGTATGTGTCAACGATAAATCTTCCATGCAAACCAAAGTTAGCCATGGAGTGCCACAGGGCTCAGTGCTTGGACCTATTTTGTTCACATTATATATGCTTCCGTTAGGCAATATTATAAGGAATCATTCTGTACAGTTTCATTGTTATGCGGATGATACTCAACTATATTTATCCATCAAGCCTGATGAAATTAATCATCTAAATAAAATTCAAGACTGCCTTAAGGACTTAAAAACGTGGATGACTTTAAACTTTTTGATGTTAAACACGGCCAAAACTGAAGTTATTGTACTCGGCCCAAAGAATCTACGAAACAAATTATCTAAAGATATACTAACTATGGATGGCATTAATTTGGCCTCCAGTGAGACTGTAAGGAATCTTGGTGTTATATTTGATCAGGATTTATCCTTTAACGCCCACATAAAATCTATTTCAAGGACCGCCTACTTCCATCTACGTAACATTGCAAAAATCAGGCATATCTTGCCTCAAAACGATGCAGAGAAACTAGTCCATGCATTTGTTACTTCAAGGCTAGATTATTGTAACTCTCTATTATCAGGGTGTACCAAGAAGTCAGTTAAGTCGCTTCAGCTGATTCAAAATGCTGCAGCACGTGTACTAACCAGAGTTAGGAAAAGGGACCACATTACTCCTGTTCTGGCTGCCTTACACTGGCTCCCTATAGAACATAGGATAGAATTTAAAATTCTTCTTCTCGCCTACAAAGCCCTTAATGGGCAGGCGCCATCTTACCTTAAAGAACTCATTATACCCTACTGTCCTACTAGGGCATTGCGTTCCAAGAATGCAGGGTTGTTGGTTGTTCCTAGAGTCTCTAAAAGTACAATGGGAGCCAGAGCCTTTTCTTATCAAGCTCCACATTTGTGGAATCAGCTTCCAGTTTGTGTTCGGGCGGCAGACACCCTATCCGTTTTTAAGAGTGCGCTTAAGACCTTCCTTTTTGATAAAGCTTATAGTTAGGGCTGATTAGATTCAGCCCCTAGTTTAGCTGCTATAGGCTTAGTTTGTCGGGGGACACTTTACTTTACTTCTTCCTTCTCTCTGTCTGTACCTGTGTACTCTCATGTTCCGAATAACCCAGCTTCCCCAAATTTCTTTTTGGTGTCTATCTACGCCGGGACCCTGAGTCGTGGCTGATCCTGTTGCTGTGGTCCTGAGTCCTGGATCGCGAGCCCTGGATCTTGAGTCGTGGCTGTGCCTGTTGCTGTGGTCCTGGATCATAAGTCCTGGATGGATATCCTCGTGGATTCATCTTCTTATTATAGACACATGCATTTCCAAACATTTGGACTACCTATGTTGTAAATGTATTATCTTCTCAATTTACACACGGCATCTATTGCACGTCTGTCCGTCCTGGGAGAGGGATCCCTCCTCTGTTGCTCTCCCTGAGGTTTCTCCCATTTTTTTCCCCCTTAAACTGTGGGGTTTTTCCTTTTTCTGGAAGTTTTTCCTTGTACGATGTGAGGGTCTAAGGACAGAGGGTGTCGTATTGTCTACTGATATTCTGTACAAACTGTGAAGTCCACTGAGACAAATGTAACATTTGTGATATTGGGCTATATAAATAAACATTGATTGATTGATTGATTGATCTCTGGCTGATTCACCTTGTTCTCTCATGGTTTGACCCCGTGTTGATCTCTGGCTGATTCACCTTGTTCTCTCATGGTTTAACTCCCGTGTGATCTCTGGCTGGTTCACCTTGTTCTCTCATGGTTTACCCGTGTGATCTCTGGCTGATTCACCTTGTTCTCATGTTTGACCCCCGTGTGATCTCTGGCTGATTCACCTTGTTCTCATGGTTTTAACCCCGTGTGATCTCTGGCTGATTCACCTTGTTCTCTGGTTTGACCCCGTGTGATCTCTGGCTGATTCACCTTGTTCTCATGGTTTGACCCCGTGTGATCTCTGGCTGGTTCACCTTGTTCTCTCATGGTTTGACCCCGTGTGATCTCTGGCTGATTCACCTTGTTCTCTCATGGTTTGACCCCGTGTGATCTCTGGCTGGATTCACCTTGTTCTCTCATGGTTTTGACCCCGTGTGATCTCTGGCTGATTCACCTTGTTCTCTCATGGTTTGACCCCGTGTGATCTCTGGCTGATTCACCTTGTTCTCATGGTTTGACCCCGTGTGATCTCTGGCTGATTCACCTTGTTCTCTCATGGTTTGACCCCGTGTGATCTCTAGCTGATTCACCTTGTTCTCTCATGGTTTGACCCCGTGTGATCTCTAGCTGATTCACCTTGTTCTCTCATGGTTTGACCCCGTGTGATCTCTAGCTGATTCACCTTGTTCTCTCATGGTTTTGACCCCGTGTGATCTCTAGCTGATTCACCTTGTTCTCTCATGGTTTGACCCTGTGTGATCTCTAGCTGATTCACCTGTTCTCTCATGGTTTGACCCCGTGTGATCTCTGGCTGATTCACCTTGTTCTCTCATGGTTTGACCCCGTGTGATCTCTGGCTGATTCACCTTGTTCTCTCATGGTTTAACCCCGTGTGATCTCTGGCTGATTCACCCTTGTTCTCAAGGTTTGACCCCGTGTGATCTCTGGCTGATTCACCTTGTTCTCATGGTTTGACCCCGTGTGATCTCTGGCTGGTTCACCTTGTTCTCATGGTTTGACCCCGTGTGATCTCTGGCTGGTTCACCTTGTTCTCTCATGGTTTGACCCCATGTGATCTCTGGCTGATTCACCTTGTTCTCTCATGGTTTGACCCCGTGTGATCTCTGGCTGATTCACCTTGTTTCTCATGGTTTGACCCCGTGTGATCTCTGGCTGATTCACCTTGTTCTCATGGTTTGACCCCTGTGATCTCTGGCTGATTCACCTTGTTCTCATGGTTTAACCCCGTGTGATCTCTGGCTGATTCACCTTGTTCTCATGGTTTACCCCGTGTGATCTCTGGCTGATTCACCTTGTTCTCTCATGGTTTGACCCCGTGTGATCTCTGGCTGATTCACCTTGTTCTCATGGTTTGACCCCATGTGATCTCTGGCTGATTCACCTTGTTCTCTCATGGTTTGACCCCGTGTGATCTCTGGCTGATTCACCTTGTTCTCTCATGGTTTAACCCCGTGTGATCTCTGGCTGATTCACCTTGTTCTCTCATGGTTTGACCCCGTGTGATCTCTGGCTGATTTCACCTTGTTCTCATGGTTTGACCCCATGTGATCTCTGGCTGATTCACCTTGTTCTCTCATGGTTTAACCCCGTGTGATCTCTGCTGCTGATTCACCTTGTTCTCTCATGGTTTGACCCTGTGTGATCTCTGGCTGATTCACCTTGTTCTCATGGTTTTAACCCCGTGTGATCTCTGGCTGATTCACCTTGTTCTCATGGTTTGACCCCGTGTGATCTCTGGCTGATTCACCTTGTTCTCATGGTTTGACCCCGTGTGATCTCTGGCTGATTCACCTTGTTCTCATGGTTTAACCCCGTGTGATCTCTGGCTGATTCACCTTGTTCTCATGGTTTAACCCCGTGTGATCTCTGGCTGGTTCACCTTGTTCTCTCATGGTTTGACCCCGTGTGATCTCTGGCTGATTCACCTTGTTCTCATGGTTTAACCCCGTGTGATCTCTGGCTGATTCACCTTGTTTCTCATGTTTGACCCCGTGTGATCTCTGGCTGATTCACCTTGTTCTCATGGTTTGACCCCGTGTGATCTCTGGCTGATTCACCTTGTTCTCTCATGGTTTGACCCCGTGTGATCTCTGGCTGGTTCACCTTGTTCTCATGGTTTGACCCCGTTGATCTCTGGCTGATTCACCTTGTTCTCTCATGGTTTGACCCCGTGTGATCTCTGGCTGATTCACCTTGTTCTCTCATGGTTTGACCCCGTGTGATCTCTGGCTGATTCACCTTGTTCTCTCATGGTTTGACCCCGTGTGATCTCTGGCTGGTTCACCTTGTTCTCTCATGGTTTAACCCCGTGTGATCTCTGGCTGATTCACCTTGTTCTCTCATGGTTTAACCCCGTGTGATCTCTAGCTGATTCACCTTGTTCTCTCATGGTTTAACCCCGTGTGATCTCTGGCTGATTCACCTTGTTCTCTCATGGTTTGACCCCGTGTTGATCTCTGGCTGATTCACCTTGTTCTCTCATGGTTTGACCCCGTGTGATCTCTGGCTGATTCACCTTGTTCTCTCATGGTTTAACCCGTGTGATCTCTGGCTGATTCACCTTGTTCTCTCATGGTTTGACCCCGTGTGATCTCTGGCTGATTCACCTTGTTCTCATGGTTTGACCCCGTGTGATCTCTGGCTGATTCACCTTGTTCTCTCATGGTTTAACCCCGTGTGATCTCTGGCTGATTCACCTTGTTCTCTCATGGTTTGACCCCGTGTGATCTCTGCTGGTTCACCTTGTTCTCTCATGGTTTGACCCCATGTGATCTCTGGCTGATTCACACCTTGTTCTCTCATGGTTTGACCCCGTGTGATCTCTGGCTGATTCACCTTGTTCTCTCATGGTTTAACCCCGTGTGATCTCTGGCTGATTCACCTTGTTCTCTCATGGTTTGACCCCGTGTGATCTCTGGCTGATTCACCTTGTTCTCATGGTTTGACCCCATGTGATCTCTGGCTGATTCACCTTGTTCTCTCATGGTTTAACCCCGTGTGATCTCTGGCTGATTCACCTTGTTCTCTCATGGTTTGACCCTGTGGATCTCTGGCTGATTCACCTTGTTCTCATGGTTTAACCCCGTGTGATCTCTGGCTGATTCACCTTGTTCTCATGGTTTGACCCCGTGTGATCTCTGGCTGATTCACCTTGTTCTCTCATGGTTTGACCCCGTGTGATCTCTGGCTGGTTCACCTTGTTCTCATGGTTTGACCCCGTGTGATCTCTGGCTGATTCACCTTGTTCTCATGGTTTGACCCCGTGTGATCTCTGGCTGATTCACCTTGTTCTCATGGTTTAACCCCGTGTGATCTCTGGCTGATTCACCTTGTTCTCTCATGGTTTGACCCCGTGTGATCTCTGGCTGGTTCACCTTGTTCTCTCATGGTTTAACCCCGTGTGATCTCTGGCTGGTTCACCTTGTTCTCTCTGGTTTAACCCCGTGTGATCTCTAGCTGATTCACCTTGTTCTCTCATGGTTTAACCCCGTGTGATCTCTGGCTGATTCACCTTGTTCTCATGGTTTACCCCGTGTGATCTCTGGCTGATTCATCATCTGTTTTACAAAGAAGAATAAAGTTACAGCCTTTATCTGTTTGTACTGTTGGTTATTCTGCAGACGAGTTTGTAGGTGAGATTTCCTGCACGTTGAGCAGCTAGAGGCTAACTGTTAGCTTTAGCTGTTGGACATCACATGGATGAATTGTTGGATCTGACATGAGTCACTTTGTCTGTTTACAGACTTTAAGAAGAAAGAAGAAGAAACTGGGTGGAGAGATGTGTGCAGAAGATGAGGGATAAAGTGATGGAGAGCAGAGAGAGAGTAAAGGAGTGAAGCAGGAATGAAAAGAGACTGGAGGAGAAATGGAGGAGGTTAGAGGAGTGGGATGAGGAAGAGTGATGAGGGATGAGGAAGAGGAGAGGGATGGCAGGAATGAAGGTGAGTAGTCAGAGAGAGAGATCTGAGGAGCTGAAACTCAGTTAGGATCCTCTCAGTTTCATTCCTGCAGCACTTTGAAGATGGCTCTCATTACTTCAGCCGTAACGATCCACTGGATAATATCCTAGAGGCGTTCAGGGTACGGGAGAACCTGCTTAAAGAGACTCAAACATCGTCTACTCTTAGTTTGGTTTGGTCCAATGCTAACTTCGTGTTAGCTTCCACAGACTTTCTCCAGGTTTTCAATCCTCTGGTTTGTCTTCCTGGGTTGATCCAGTCTTTACCCCAGTTCTAGGACTGGTTTAGTCCACCAGTCTGTGCTGTGTTGTGGTCCGATGCTCACGATCCTTCAGCCCTGTCCAGTTTCAGTCTAATGTTCTCTGATGCTTTGTTTTGATACAAAAATGTTGGTCTGGCTTTGGCTTTAGTTCGGTCCAATTTTCTGTGGTGTTTTAGCTTTTGATTTGATCCAGTATTTTCAGATTCTATAACCCAAGTATAGTCCAACTTTTTGTGGGTTTTTTTCCAAGTTTGGACAGTTCTGTTTAAGTTTGGAAACTAATGAACATTTATGACTGTTCTAGCTCTTGGTCTTTATCCCTGTTTTGGTCCACGGTCTGTAGCATTTTGCTTTGATATTATTGGGTATTTCACTTTGGTTTAGTTTCTATTGGTGCCCCATTCTGTCCAATAGTCTCTCGAGTTTTAGCTCTTACTTGGTCCAATATTCATGACAGTTTCATCCTGTTTAAATCCACCATTCTTTTGCATTTCTAGCCCATTTTATTTGTGTGTATTTCACTTTGGTTCGATCCAGACTTCCTCTCTCTCTCCCAATACCCTCTGATGTTTTAGTGCTGATTTATTCCAGTATCCTGTCATGTTAAACCCAGTGTTGCTCCGTTTGTCTCTGGCTGTGAGGCTTCAGTGTTGGAGTTTCAGCCCAGAACCAGAAACAGAGTCTGACAGCTCTCTCTTGGTTTCTGTGTGACTGATTATAACCGTCAGTCTCTATCGATGCCTTCATGTTTTCTGCTCTCTGACAAATACTCCGAACACGGTCTGCATACAGATCCAACATTACCGTCACACACTGACGTCATGGACACAACACACACACACACACACACACACACACAACACACACACACACACACACACACACACACACACACACACCCACACACACACACACACACACAGACGCACCCCTCTGCGAACCACCAAGCCTCCCGATTGGCTGAGGGAAGAGGCTTGGCATTGCAGAGCTGAGTGCGAGTAAAAAAAGGGAGTGCAGGGGGTTGTCTCATCAACACACTCAACACACACACACACACACTCACACACACACACACACACACACACACACACACACACACACACACACACAACACAAACACACACACACACCACACACATACACACAAACACACACACACACACTCACACTCACACAGCGATGTTTGATCCCGAGCCATCCATCCTCTCTTGTGTGTCGTGCAGTCAGTTTGGCTGACGTCTGCGCCACACTGCGGCACGCACACACACTCTCACTCTCCACTCACACAACACACACACACACACACACACACACACCACACACACACACACACACACACACACAACCCTCACACCTCAGACTGCCTCTCGTACGTCAGATGTGTGATTTCGCTGCGTTCAGGCTCTTGATTAGCGTCAGTTAATCTTCTGGCAAATCTTGATGATGTTCAGCAGCTCGAACTCTGCGCTGTTTATCCCGAGGATTCCGATCCAGACGAGATGAAGATCCTCTGATCTGAGGCCGAGCTGACACTCTCTGACACACGTAGGCAATGAAAATCTGCAGCACAAGAGCAAGGCTTTGGAGCAGCTGATATGACGAGTGGAGAGACACAATCTGAAGGAGAAATCTCCAGTTAGAGACCAGATGTACTCTGACACATCCAGGAGATACATGTCAAACATCTAGGCTGTAATGTGGAGTTTAACCTCCTTTCTTAACTGTTTTTAGTCCTAAATGTTGGTTAAAACACCTCATCATCAACGTGAGAGACCAAGCCTTTAATCACCCCGAATATCAAGTTTACAAAGGGGTTGTACAACTTAAAATCTCCAGTTTATAGACCAGTTCTGCTCTGACACACCTCAAGGATGTGTCAAAACAGGCTGTAATGCAGTGTTACCTCATTTTGTCAACCATTGATAGTCCTAGATTCCAGTTTATAGTCCAGTCTTAAACGCCAAACATCAACTTTAGAGACCCTAAATCTACACCCCAATATCAAGTTTACAAAGGCCAGACATCCAGGTTTTAAACCTCCATTACCAAACGTTTCACACCAAGATGTCTCCTTAAAGACCAGAACTGCAAGCTAAATCTCTCTCTATCTGAACATATGATGCTCACAGAAGAGCTACAACCTCAAATCTCCAGTTTATAGACCAGTTCTTCGCTGCCAACCCCCTATAAGTCTATACTAAGAGATCAGGGTATAGAGCTAATTAATGCAGTGTAGAAACTTGAACTAATAGTATGTATTACCTCTGCAGTCAGTAATGACCTGGCTCAGGTATTTCAAGGGTTTTCTCTCCATAACTCAGAAACTCGTCTAGAAAGAGACGAGTTAGTTCATCTTTTCTTTCCTTTTTCATCACAGAGATCATGATTTGGAAAATCATGAGCATTTCTCAGTAGTTCATGTTTTGTAATTGACTACAAGCTGTCACTAAAATATATTTTCTTCTTATTCCTACTTAGATAAAGATGGTTTAAAGTCTAAAAACATCTTCATTACATACTTGCTTCTCTTGGGCACCGACAGTCATCTATATTCTTTACTTGCTTTAGTCTCATTTATTGTGGGTGTGATGTAAAGTTATATTTAACCAGGCGTTAGAAAGATTCCTCCCCTGTCTAATTACAAGAGGTGTTTCTGTCACGCTGCCTGTGTAATCATTACTTACTTAATCACAATCCTGCAGCTAAAACCCTCTCCAACACAAAGTCATAAATATATTCATGGCAAATATCATTAGTAGGAATGTAGACAGATGGGACAAGAGGAGGAAGGAGAGGAACCAGACCAGAGATGATGTTTTATCAGGAGGAAGGGAGTCTAAACATGAATTAATAAGATGTGACATGAATGAGAAGCATTGGAAAGCAAGCAGGACATGTTGGCGTCTAGTTTTACCCTTAACATGGAAATTAGGTTAAGAGAAAGAAAGGGTGTTTCGTATACAGTAATAAGAGTCAATGTTGAAGCATTTAGCCCTCAGTCATTGGTCCGGATCGTTCGATTGATCCCACTTCAGGATATTTGGTGGTGTTTTGCCATATTTTCGGAGGAAACTACTGTATGAAAATGTCGTCCAAAATAGTGCTTTATTTACTCATATCAGGCTTTTTTGACTCTATGGTCAAGTTGAAGTTAAGTTTAGGAATTTGAAAACTGCTTTATTACGTTAGAAAGAAGGTGGTCATGGTTAAAATAAAACAAAAGGGACTGTTATTTGGGGTCAAATTCAGCCGCTAAATACGAAACAAAGATGAATTTAGTCCAAAATCTCTTATTTTTTAACCTCCAAGAACTGTATTTCAGTGAAAGAAGTGTGTGTCTGTAGATGCTGCTTTTTAAAGAAGGCATTACGATAGTAATCCATTTGTCTCTTACATTTGCATTACTTTTGCATTTGTGGATGAATATTGGAATATCTGCATCAACGCTTCAGTTGAAGTGAAGACAAAAGACAACACAATAATGGCGAGTGATGGGAAAAGACAGAAAGAGAAAAGGAAAGACATTAGAGACCGAGGTGAGGAGGAGGAGAGGAGGAGGAGGAGAGGAGGAGGAGGAGGATTGATGGCAGAACCACCAGGGAAATTATTGAAATATGAAATGTGAGAAGAGGGGAAAAGAGACTAGATGGAAATAGAGGGAGAAAACAGTGAGGGATATTCATGAATATGAAAAGAAGGGAAGACAAGGAGGAGGAGGAGAGGAGGAGGAGGAGGTCACAGATCTGATTGATTGTGCGTTATCATGAAGTGGAGATTTATTCCTTCGTGTTCCCACTCGTGTTCCTCGTCTTCCTCGACCCCTCGACCTGACACTCATTAGCATAGAAACCACATTCCCCATGTGCTGATTGGACCAGCAGAGACAAGTCCAGGATGTAAAGCAGGGGTGTGTGTGTGTGTGTGGTGTGTGTGTGTTGTGTGTGTGGGTGTGTGTGTGTGTGTGTGTGTGTGTTGTGTGTGTGTGTGTGTGGTGTGTGTGTGTGTGTGTGTGTGGTGTGTGTGTGTGTGTGTGTGGTGTGTGTGTGTGTGTGTGTGTGTGTGTGTTGTGTGTTTGTGTGTGTGTGTGTGTGTGTGTGTGTGTGCATGCTGTTTGTCACGACTAAACACACACAACTAAAGGGGGGCAGGCAGGTTACACATCATCATAATAAGCTGAAGCATTTTCAATCAGAGCAGTAATTCTTCCTCCTGTTGGCTCGCCTCTTGGTGTGTGTGTGTGTGTGTGTGTGTGTGTGTGTGTGTGTGTGTGTGTGTCTTCATTAGTGGAGATCCATTTGAATGCCCCCACGCACAAATATTTAGCTAAATGTCCAGATGACATCCCGGCCTCTCCGCCCACTGCTGACCTCAGAATGTGAGTCTGAAGCCGGATCAGAGCCTGTGGGAACGATGCTGCTAATTATTCTGCAGATCTGTGTGGAAATGGATAATATAGGAAGCTAATCTCTCCCCACCATCTCTTATTCTTTCTGCAGCAACACATCATGTCTTTTCTACAGGGTACAGTGAGACCAGCGGCATACCAACTAAGAAACCCAACAACCCGTCCAAACAAGGCCTCATTTCAAAACTACCATCTCCAAAATCCCTCAAACTGACTCTATTGTCAGTGTTGAGTTAAGTTAAGGGACCTAAAAAGCTTGGTCAGGCTAAAGAAAGAAGGTGGTCATGGTTGAAAAAAGGCCAATATTGACTGTTGGTAGTAGATAAGTCCAACATATACCCATCCAAACAAGGCCCTATTCCAAAACTACCCAACTACCACCACAGAAATGGCTCAAATCAGGTTTTTCATGATCTGCAACCTCTATTGTTAGTGTTGAGTTAAGTTAAGGGACCGAACACTGCTTGCTTAGGCTAAAGAAAGAAGGTGGTCATGGTTGAAATTAACCAATGTTCGCTGTTGGTAGTAGACGAGGACGCGAATAACGATCTTCAGGGTCAAACTCAGACACTTAATACGCCTGGCTGTTTTTCTACCTCCAGTGCTTAAAGACATCGTGCTGCTTCTACTTCTTCTTTGCTTTTAGCGACTAGCAGCCTACCACTAAACTTGTATGGTGCTCAAGTAGGAAACCCAACATGTCCAACATATTCCCGTCCAAACAAGGCCCCATTCCAAATCTACCCAAAACACCCGTCACAGACATTTCCTCATATCAGATTTTTCTGATCTGCAACCTGTATGGTTTAGGTTTAGTTAGGTTTAGTTAACTAAAACTGCTTGATTAAGGTTAGGAGAGAAGTAGGTTGTGGTTAAAATAAACCAAAATGGACTGTTGGTAGGTGTGGGGGAAAACTTCTGTGTAGCAATGAGGAGGAGTCACCGACTCAGAAGGAGACACGGGAGAGCTGGAGCTTTGATGTCAAACACTGATGGTTTTTTGGAGCTTCGGCCGGAGGATTCACAAAACAAGTCCAGAGCCAGAGGTTCTGACTTCACGGTAGAGTTGCCACGTCAATTCTGAAGAACTCTCCCCCAGACCCGTGTGTTTAGCTAGTTCAGAGAGAATAA
The DNA here is from genome assembly GCA_011823955.1 of Dissostichus mawsoni. NCBI lineage: Eukaryota > Metazoa > Chordata > Actinopteri > Perciformes > Nototheniidae > Dissostichus > Dissostichus mawsoni. The sequence continues at coordinate 127,292 of JAAKFY010000162.1, forward strand.
ACAAGATGGAATGATAACACCTCTATCAGCTGACGCCAACAGGCAGGAACAGGGAGACACTGAGAGCACAGCAGCCAAGGCTACAGGGCCTGAGCTCAGTCAGGACAGAACTGATCAACTGGGTCAAAGTTATGGGCCTTGGAAAATATTTCCCCAACCGTAGGACGAGGACGCAAAGGACGATCTTCAGGGTCAAACTCAGACACTTGGTAAACCTTAATTTACACCAGACTAAAGGAAAGCTACCAGTAAACCTTAATTTACACCAGACTAAAGGAAAGCTACCAGTAAACCTTAATTTACACCAGACTAAAGGAAAGCTACCTGTAAACCTTAATTTACACCAGACTAAAGGAAAGCTACCAGTAAACCTTAATTTACACCAGACTAAAGGAAAGCTACCTGTAAACCTTAATTTACACCAGACTAAAGGAAAGCTACCTGTAAACCTTAATTTACACCAGACTAAAGGAAAGCTACCAGTAAACCTTAATTTACACCAGACTAAAGGAAAGCTACCAGTAAACCTTAATTTACACCAGACTAAAGGAAAGCTACCAGTAAACTTAATTTCACCAGACTAAAGGAAAGCTACCAGTAAACCTTAATTTACACCAGACTAAAGGAAAGCTACCAGTAAACCTTAATTTACACCAGACTAAAGGAAAGCTACCTGTAAACCTTGTCTTGGCTAAAAGAAGCTAAAGTACAGTTTTCTTTTCAGTAAAGCTGTGATTGAAATATATTTCACTCACATTATCCAATAAACAACCCAAAAACAAGGTGTCCCGTAACCACTTTAAGGAAGTTTATTTCTGTGTGAACGTTCCAATTATATTTCAGATTCCTGTTGTTTATACACATCTTCTTTCCTCAAAATTGTTTCTTATTCTATTTTTTGCCAATGATTCATAGTAGGACCCATTTTGTTAAGATCTAAAATGTACTCCACATCTGGATTAAGTAAACCTCTCTGAACTCTGATCTGAACCAGCGTCTGACAGGTTGATTACCTGCTGTCTTTGTGACGCTGACCTGCTCTATCCTCCTGAAGCTCTGATCCCGTATTGATTTCTGCCGTTAAATCCTCTCGGGTCATACGTAGGAGGTGGAGGCGGCTTAGAGGGATTTTAAGACTTCACATGTCAACATGGCTGTAAAAAGGGGATCCAAGTCTTTCCTCTATTGGTATAACTAATGGTGCTACACATGTTGTTAAGTCCATAAAGATCGGCTCCTAACCCTAACCCTATCTTTAGATAGAATAAGTCGGTTTATTGACCTTATCTTATTCTGTAGCTTACGTGTCATTTTTTAGCCACAATCCATCACATTTCCGAACATTTAAGTTCCCAAGTACAGCCCAGAGATGCCTTGTGTGGTTTCAGACTGAATTTACTGATTATTTTTGTCATTTACACATTTTTCTGATGGAGAAGACACACCTGCTTATAAATTCATATCATTATTAACACATTTGTATTAACCCTACCTGTAAAAACGGATGTTAATATTTAAACATACAATTTACAATAGTTATATTCAATTAATTATTATTGAAATTAATAAATCAATTAAATACAAAATATATAACATATATATAGAATTAATTAATAGTTTAAATCAATCATTAAATTATACAAAATAATGAACTCATTTAATAATTGTAATAAATAGGCGCTTTCACACCGGAGTACTTTTCCAAAGGTTTTGTGAAGCTGCCATTGTATTTGCTGGCATTACCATTATTAGCATTAGCTTAGCCCCGCGCACCAACGGAGAGAGACTAACTTCTGGCAACACAAAAGAAAACATGGGAGCGGTGGAGATGAGGAGGTGTCGGCGTTCTGGCGATTTACTCGAAGGCTTCAGTAGAAGCTGCTGGGAGTCCCAGCAGCTTCTACTGAAGCCAGTCCCCCAACTCCGGGGACTTCCGGCCGGGGACTTCGGTGGCAGTATACGCCGTGAAGTTGTTTGCGGCTCTGCCAGTAAACCCAAAGCAGAGAATAAGAATGACGTCAGCGGCTTCATTTGACTAATCCTCCTCAGGGACTTATTCCGTGTGAACGCGATCTGCTCTTTAGTTCCATGGGGGAACTAAGTGCTGGGAACTAAGTGCTGGGCACTAAGTGCTGGGCACTAAGTGCTGGGCACTAAGTTGCTGGCACTAAGTGCTGGGAACTAAGTACGGCAAAGTACTTGGTGTGAAAGCGCCTATTGTAATAGTAACCCACCTGGAAATCAAACCCCTCCTGACAGACTAAATTAACTTCATTATTTAATCCCCGTTTCTCTCTCTAAATGTCTTCACTCTTCTTCTCTGGGTCTCAGATGGTGACCCCCACAGAGGTCAGAGACTCTTTCAGACAGGAAACCAGTTTGTCTCAATTAGTCTCTGTCCCACAAGAGAAACCACTTCCTTTCATCTTAAAACCTTCAGAATTACCCATAATCCTTTACTCCGCGAGTGTTTTGCCCTTTTGCTTTGACCTGCCTCGCGGCGCTGGAAGACTTTTGTTCTGAAATGGAAAATTTCCCGTTTGAAATGGTTTCTGTGCAGCGGGGATGGAAAGCAGAAAGTGGGGGGGAACACTCTGTCTGTTGAGAGGTTGAGAGTAAGAAGTACCATGAGAAGATTCTATAAAGTTATCAAGGATTCCTGGCTCACTTTCTTTTACCTGACAGTATTCAGAGAGTTTGCACGAGTAG
>JAAKFY010000162.1:135000-138946 GCA_011823955.1 Dissostichus mawsoni
CCTTAGCCTCATCACGTGCAATGTGTTGGAGCGCTAGCCAATAGGAGCGCGAGTGTTTTCCGTAGTGATGTCACTATGTTCCGGAGATTTCAGGCTACATTTGCAGTAAGGTTAGTAATATAAGACAAACCAGAATATTTCTGTCAGACTACTTTCCTCTTTGTCTCTCTGGACGTCTGACCTCTGACCTCTGACCTCTGACACAGAATCTGTTAGTGTTGCAGTCAGAGGTCGTTTCTCTGGGTCACAGTCAGAGTAAACATCACACACTGACATTTAGACTGTGTGTGTCTGTGTCGTGTGTGTGTGTGTGTGTGTGTGTGTTGTTGTGTGTGTGTGTGTTGTGTGTGTGTGTGTCTGTGTGTGTGTGTGTGTGTGTGTGTGTGTGTGTGTGTGTGTGTGTGTGTGTGTGCGTGCGTGCCTGTGTGTGTCTGTGTCTGTGTCTGTGTCTGTGTGTGTGTGTGTGTGTGTGTGTTGTGTGTTGTGTGTGTGTGTGTGTGTGTGTGTGTGTGTGCGTGCGTGCGTGCCTGTGTGTGTCTGTGTCTGTGTGTGTGTCTGTGTGTGTGTCTGTGTCTGTGTCTGTGTCTGTGTCTGTGTCTGTGTCTGTGTCTGTGTCTGTGTGTGTGTGTGTGTGTGTGTGTGTGTGTCTGTGTCTGTGTCTGTGTCTGTGTCTGTGTGTGTGTGTGTGTGTGTGTGTGTGGTGTGTGTGTGTGTGTGTGTGTGTGTGTGTGTCTGTGTCTGTGTCTGTGTCTGTGTCTGTGTCTGTGTCTGTGTCTGTGTCTGTGTCTGTGTCTGTGTGTCTGTGTCTGTGTCTGGTGTGTGTGTGTGTCTGTGTGTCTGTGTCTGTGTCTGTGTCTGTGTCTGTGTCTGTGTCTGTGTGTGTGTGTGGTGTGTGTGTGGTGTGGATCAATATTCTGAGTTAACCTGGACTTCAAACAGAACTCTGACTTCGATCACATGAAAAACGTTCACAGTCGACCAATCAGATCCTCTTATTTCCACCTCAGTGGTCATCGTCCAATCAGCAGCCTCTATCAGAAACATTACAAGATGAAAGGCGGATCGATGGACCAATCAAACAGCTTTATAGAGTTCTGACTTCACTTCTTTAGATCTTCTTTAGGGTGCGCTTTGATTTAGAAAATCCCAGTTTATTAACTAAATGCATTTATAGTAAAACATTGATATATTTTAATTGTTTTATTAAAGATTGTGTGTCTTTTCAATCTGTGACCCGCTCTATGGAAATCAGTCGGAAGTCGCATCGGCTCATTTCAAAATAAATTTGCGGATTTGCGTAAAAAAGTTTTTCGGGGTTCAGGTGTTTTGTTTGATTTCAATTAAACAAAGTCTTGGCTTTCAGAATATTAAACTTGTTTCGGCAAATTCAGATGATAAATACAACTTTGAAGCTTCGGCTAATGACAAGCGGAGAACGGAGTAACTTGAGGTCACAGCAGGCAGAACACAGCCGGGTTTCTCCTGAGCGTTTTCCCCGGGAAATACACACACACACACACACACACACACACACACACACACACACACACACACACACACACACACACACACGGCAAGGGCGACTGTGGCTGCGAGGGAGTGCGTCGTCTTTCAACCAGAAGGTTGTGGGTTCGATCCCAGCCCGTGCAGTCATCATGTCGATGTTGGGCAAGATACTTAACCCTGAGTTGCTCCCGATGGCCAACGTGTGTGAATGTTAGTTCTAGAGTAAGGTACACTGCTCTGTGTGAATGTTAGGTTCTAGATAAGGTACACTGCTCTGTATGAATGTTAGGTCTAGAGTAAGGTACACTGCTCTGTATGAATGTTAGGTCCTAGAGTAAGGTACACTGCTCTGTGTGAATGTTAGTCCTAGAGTAAGGTGCACTGCTCTGTGAATGTTAGGTCCTAGAGTAAGGTACACTGCTCTGTGGAATGTTAGGTTCTAGAGTAAGGTACACTGCTCTGTATGAATGTTAGGTCCTAGAGTAAGGTACACTGCTCTGTGTGAATGTTAGGTCCTAGAGTAAGGTACACTGCTCTGTGTGAATGTTAGGTTCCTAGAGTAAGGTACACTGCTCTGTATGAATGTTAGGTCCTAGAGTAAGGTAACTGCTCTGTATGAATGTTAGGTTCTAGAGTAAGGTACACTGCTCTGTGTGAATGTTAGGTCCTAGAGTAAGGTACACTGCTCTGTATGAATGTTAGGTCCTAGAGTAAGGTACACTGCTCTGTATGAATGTTAGGTCCTAGAGTAAGGTACACTGCTCTGTATGAATGTTAGGTCCTAGAGTAAGGTACACTGCTCTGTATGAATGTTAGGTTCTAGAGTAGGTACACTGCTCTGTATGAATGTTAGGTTCTAGAGTAAGGTACACTGCTCTGTATGAATGTTAGTCCTAGAGTAAGGTACACTGCTCTGTGTGAATGTTAGGTCCTAGAGTAAGGTGCACTGCTCTGTGAATGTTAGGTCCTAGAGTAAGGTACACTGCTCTGTGTGAATGTTAGGTTCTAGAGTAAGGTACACTGCTCTGTATGAATGTTAGGTCCTAGAGTAAGGTACACTGCTCTGTGTGAATGTTAGGTCCTAGAGTAAGGTACACTGCTCTGTGTGAATGTTAGGTCCTAGAGTAAGGTACACTGCTCTGTATGAATGTTAGGTCCTAGAGTAAGGTACACTGCTCTGTGTGAATGTTAGGTCCTAGAGTAAGGTACACTGCTCTGTATGAATGTTAGGTCCTAGAGTAAGGTACACTGCTCTGTATGAATGTTAGGTCCTAGAGTAAGGTACACTGCTCTGTATGAATGTTAGGTTCTAGAGTAAGGTACACTGCTCTGTATGAATGTTAGTTCCTAGAGTAAGGTACACTGCTCTGTATGAATGTTAGGTCCTAGAGTAAGGTACACTGCTCTGTATGAATGTTAGTTCCTAGAGTAAGGTACACTGCTCTGTATGAATGTTAGGTCCTAGAGTAAGGTACACTGCTCTGTATGAATGTTAGGTTCTAGAGTAAGGTACACTGCTCTGTATGAATGTTAGTTCCTAGAGTAAGGTACACTGCTCTGTATGAATGTTAGTTCCTAGAGTAAGGTACACTGCTCTGTGTGAATGTTAGGTCCTAGATAAGGTACACTGCTCTGTATGAATGTTAGGTCCTAGAGTAAGGTACCTGCTCTGTGTGAATGTTAGGTCCTAGAGTAAGGTACCTGCTCTGTGTGAATGTTAGGTCCTAGAGTAAGGTACACTGCTCTGTATGAATGTTAGTTCCTAGAGTAAGGTACACTGCTCTGTATGAATGTTAGTTCCTAGAGTAGGTACACTGCTCTGTGTGAATGTTCGGTCCTAGAGTAAGGTACACTGCTCTGTGTGAATGTTAGGTCCTAGAGTAAGGTACTCTGCTCTGTGTGAATGTTAGTTCCTAGAGTAAGGTACACTGCTCTGTATGAATGTTAGTTCCTAGAGTAAGGTGCACTGCTCTGTGTGAATGGTAGTCCTAGAGTAAGGTGCACTGCTCTGTATGAATGTTAGGTTCTAGAGTAAGGACACTGCTCTGTGTGAATGGTAGGTCCTAGAGTAAGGTACACTGCTCTGTGTGAATGGTAGTCCTAGAGTAAGGTACACTGCTCTGTGTGAATGGTAGGTCCTAGAGTAAGGTACACTGCTCTGTGTGAATGTTAGGTCCTAGAGTAAGGTACACTGCTCTGTGTGAATGTTAGGTCCTAGATAAGGTACACTGCTCTGTATGAATGTTAGTTCCTAGAGTAAGGTTCACTGCTCTGTGTGAATGTTAGGTCCTAGAGTAAGGTGCACTGCTCTGTATGAATGTTAGTTCCTAGAGTAAGGTGCACTGCTCTGTGTGAATGTTAGGTCCTAGAGTAAGGTACACTGCTCTGTGTGAATGTTAGGTCCTAGAGTAAGGTACACTGCTCTGTATGAATGTTAGTT
>JAAKFY010000162.1:139946-182446 GCA_011823955.1 Dissostichus mawsoni
CGATAGATGTCTGGCCGTCGATGAGCGTCGTGTCGCCCTCCTCAGATCGGTGTGTCCTGCGCCAGAGAGGGAGATGGAACGCACACGCTATTTGTTGTTTGTTTATATCACGCAGCGTCTGTTCTTCTTCTCTCGGTTTCACGCAGTCTGTCTTCCGGTTGTTGCCTCTTTTGAATGACGAATACACACTCCCGCCGCCTGCTGGAGTTATTGCCACTCACGCATGCGCAGTTCGTACGTGCTACTTGGCCGTCGGCTGAAGTCTTTGCGGTGTGTTCCAGTGCGACACATGGCCAAGGAGACGTGAGGCGACGTGAGGCGAGATTTAGGGCCTTTTAGGAAGATTTAAGGGTGTTTTAGAGATATTTAAGGGTGTTTAAAGAGATTTAAGGGTGTTTCCGGAAGATTTAAAGGTGTTTCAGGAAGATTTAAATGTGTTTCAGGGAGTTTTAAGGATGTTTTTGAGAGATGTAAGGGCGTTTAAGGAAGGTTTAAGGGTCTTTCAGGGAGATTTAAGGGTGTTTTAGAGATATTTAAAGGTGTTTCAGGAAAATGTAAGGACGTTTTAGGGAGATTTAAAGGTGTTTTTAGGAGGATTTGTTGTTTAGAGAGATTTAATGGTGTTTTGGGAAGATTTGAGGGTGTTTTCAGGAAGATTTAAGGGTGTTTTTTAGAGAGACTTAAAGGTGTTTCACGGAGATTTAAGGGTGTTTAGAGAGATTTAAGGGTGTTTAGAGAGATTTAAGGAGTACAGATGTGTGTCCCATGTTGAGTTAAATGTCAGGTTGCTTCAGGTCTTGATGCTATGTTTAATTTCCTAAATCTAACACACAGTTAATGCTAAATAGTGATCATAACAGGTTAAAAACGCACAGTTTACTGGAGGATTCCTGATGGAACCCAGCTTTGATTCCTCTAAGAAGAACCTGGTGACGCTGTGGGAACACCTGGGAGTAACACACTATTTCTTATCTTATCTTTATCTTATCTTAACGGTGTATCTGAACTCCTGCAGGAAGAGAACCAGATGAATAAGATCCCTGTGAAGCTCCAGATCTGTTTATCTGCAGTCTGTGATCTATTAATACTCCTGAATAATTATCCTCTCTGTAGTCCGTCCACAATCTGGCTCCATCAGGGGGGGGGACCGATGAACTACTGTGATATGTGCACAACATAATGAAGAGTCTGAAGCTCCATCTGTGGTGTTTCAGGGAGGTTTAAGGGTGTTTTAGAGATTTAAAGGGTGTTTCAGAGACATTAAAGGGTGATTTAGAGAGGTTTAAGGGGGTTTCAGGGAGGTTTAAGGGGTTTTAAGAAAGATTTAATGAGATTAAGGTTGTTTCAGTGAGATTTAAGGGTGTTTCATTGAGATTTAAGGGTGTTCAGGGAGATTTAAGAGACATTTAAGGGTGTTCAGGGAGATTAAAGAGAGGTTTAAGGGTGTTTTTGAAATATTTAAGGTGTTCAGGGAGATTAAGAGAGGTTTAAGGGTGTTTTTGAGATATTTAAGGGTGTTCAGAGAGATTTAAGAGAGATTTAAGTGTGTTCAGGGAGATTTAAGTGTGTTCAGGGAGATTTAAGGGTGTTCAGGGAGATTTAAGAGAGGTTTAAGGGTGTTCAGGGAGATTTAAGTGTGTTCAGGGAGATTTAAGAGAGGTTTAAGGGTGTTTTCGAGATATTTAAGGGTGTTCACAGAGACACACACTGGCCAGCTAAAAGACTTGCAGACTGTTTGAAGATGTGTGTGTGCATGTGTGTGTGTGTCGCCTACTGTCCATCTGTTGGAGCACCAGGAGACATGATGAGTGTTTACCGTGACTCTCACACACACACACACACACACACACACACACACAACACACACACACACACCACACACACACCACACACACACACACACACCACACACCACACACACACACAACCACACACACACACACACACACACCACAACACACCCACACACACACACACACACACACACACACCACACACACACACACACACACACCACACACACACACACACACACACACACACACACATCCATCAATCAATTTATCAGAAACAGACGACATGAATCACATGTGTGTGTGCAACCTAGCATTACTATCCTTGTGGGGACCTACATCTGTTTACATAGTCACGTGTCGGGACTCATCTCCCTTATGGGGACATAAGGGAGGTCCCCATAAGGGGAATCATTAATTTTAGGGTGAAGACTTGATTAGGGTTAGGGTTAGGGTAAGGGTAAGGTTAAGGGTAAGGGTTAGGGTTAGGCATGTGTTGGTTATGGTTAAGGTTAGGATAAGTCTCCAGGAAATGCATGTAAGTCAATGTAATGTCCCGTGAAGTGATGTATACATGGTGTGTGTATGTGTGTGTGTGTGTGTGTGTGTGTGTGTGTGTGTGTGTGTGTGTGTGTGTGTGTGTGTGTGTGTGTGTAGACCTTTTTCTAACCTTCATTTAAACTTTGTGCAGAAATTCCCCTTCCCCAATTATTGCCAGGGGGCCGCTCTCATTACCCATAATGCCCTGCTCTCACTTACTCCAATATGCACTTGACATTATCTGGCGTGTGATTGGCTGCTCGCTCACTTCCTGTCTGCTTCCTGCTAAATAATGCAGACGCTCAGCTAATTGCTCGTTAAACGCACCTGACCTTTAACACAGAAAACTGTGTGTGTGTGTGTGTGTGTGTGTGTGTGTGTGTGTGTGTGTGTGTGTGTGTGTGTGTGTGTGTGTGTGTGTGTGTGTGTGTGTGTGTGTGTGTGTGTGTGTGTGTGTGTGTGTGTGTGTGTGTAACCATTACAACGAAATACACAGGTGAGATAGGAGGATTGAACTCTGGATTATCAGCAGGTGCAAACACAACAGGTGAGAAATGAAGCTGAAACACTTACATTTAGAGGTTTAAGGCTCTTTAAAACTGCATTATTAATATAAAAGTCTACTAAATATAAAACGAGTGTATAAACACACACTTTGGACTGTTGGGAATATATAATACATCAAATGTTATTTAATTAACATTTAATGGATCTTTGGGGTCTTAAACATTTGTGACCTGCTCCATCGAAATCAGTCGCATTGACCCGAAGACACAGTCTGAGTTGTATACACTGTTGGAAAGAGGAGAACTACCATTCACACAGAGCAGAGTACCTTACTCTAGGACCTACCATTCACACAGAGCAGTGTACCTTACTCTAGGACCTAACATTCACACAGAGCAGTGTACCTTACTCTAGGACCTAACATTCATACAGAGCAGTGTACCTTACTCTAGGACCTAACATTCATACAGAGCAGTGCACCTTACTCTAGGAACTAACATTCATACAGAGCAGTGTACCTTACTCTAGGACCTAAATTCATACAGAGCAGTGTACCTTACTCTAGGACCTAACATTCATACAGAGCAGAGTACCTTACTCTAGGACCTAACATTCATACAGAGCAGTGTACCTTACTCTAGGACCTAACATTCATACAGAGCAGTGTACCTTACTCTAGGACCTAACATTCATACAGAGCAGTGTACCTTACTCTAGGACCTAACATTCACACAGAGCAGTGTACCTTACTCTAGGAACTAACATTCATACAGAGCAGTGTACCTTACTCTAGGACCTAACATTCACACAGAGCAGAGTACCTTACTCTAGGACCTAACATTCATACAGAGCAGAGTACCTTACTCTAGGACCTAACATTCACACAGAGCAGAGTACCTTACTCTAGGACCTAACATTCACACAGAGCAGAGTACCTTACTCTAGGACCTAACATTCATACAGAGCAGTGTACCTTACTCTAGGACCTAACATTCACACAGAGCAGAGTACCTTACTCTAGGACCTAACATTCACACAGAGCAGAGTACCTTACTCTAGGACCTAACATTCACACAGAGCAGAGTACCTTACTCTAGGACCTAACATTCACACAGAGCAGAGTACCTTACTCTAGGAACTAACATTCACACAGAGCAGTGTACCTTACTCTAGGACCTAACATTCACACAGAGCAGTGTACCTTACTCTAGGGACTAACATTCATACAGAGCAGTGTACCTTACTCTAGGACCTAACATTCATACAGAGCAGTGTACCTTACTCTAGGACCTAACATTCATACAGAGCAGAGTACCTTACTCTAGGACCTAACATTCATACAGAGCAGTGTACCTTACTCTAGGACCTAACATTCATACAGAGCAGAGTACCTTACTCTAGGACCTAACATTCACACAGAGCAGAGTACCTTACTCTAGGACCTAACATTCACACAGAGCAGAGTACCTTACTCTAGGACCTAACATTCACACAGAGCAGTGTACCTTACTCTAGGACCTAACATTCACACAGAGCAGTGTACCTTACTCTAGGACCTAACATTCACACAGAGCAGTGTACCTTACTCTAGGACCTAACATTCACACAGAGCAGTGTACCTTACTCTAGGACCTAACATTCACACAGAGCAGTGTACCTTACTCTAGGACCTAACATTCACACAGAGCAGTGCACCTTACTCTAGGACCTAACATTCATACAGAGCAGTACCTTACTCTAGGACCTAACATTCATACAGAGCAGTGTACCTTACTCTAGGACCTAACATTCATACAGAGCAGAGTACCTTACTCTAGGAACTAACATTCACACAGAGCAGTGTACCTTACTCTAGGACCTAACATTCATACAGAGCAGAGTACCTTACTCTAGGAACTAACATTCACACAGAGCAGAGTACCTTACTCTATGACCTAACATTCACACAGCAGAGTACCTTACTCTAGGACCTAACATTCACACAGAGCAGTGTACCTTACTCTAGGACCTAACATTCACACAGAGCAGTGTACCTTACTCTAGGACCTAACATTCACACAGAGCAGTGTACCTTACTCTAGGAACTAACATTCACACAGAGCAGTGTACCTTACTCTAGGACCTAACATTCACACAGAGCAGAGTACCTTACTCTATGACCTAACATTCATACAGAGCAGTGTACCTTACTCTAGAACCTAACATTCACACAGAGCAGTGTACCTTACTCTAGGACCTAACATTCACACAGAGCAGTGTACCTTACTCTAGGACCTAACATTCACACAGAGCAGAGTACCTTACTCTAGGACCTAACATTCATACAGAGCAGTGTACCTTACTCTAGGACCTAACATTCATACAGAGCAGTGTACCTTACTCTAGGACCTAACATTCATACAGAGCAGTGTACCTTACTCTAGGTCCTAACATTCATACAGAGCAGAGTACCTTACTCTAGAACCTAACATTCATACAGAGCAGTGTACCTTACTCTAGGACCTAACATTCACACAGAGCAGTGTACCTTACTCTAGGACCTAACATTCATACAGAGCAGTGCACCTTACTCTAGGACCTAACATTCACACAGAGCAGAGTACCTTACTCTAGAACCTAACATTCATACAGAGCAGTGTACCTTACTCTAGGACCTAACATTCATACAGAGCAGTGTACCTTACTCTAGAACCTAACATTCATACAGAGCAGTGTACCTTACTCTAGGACCTAACATTCATACAGAGCGAGTACCTTACTCTAGGAACTAACATTCACACAGAGCAGTGTACCTTACTCTAGGACCTAACATTCACACAGAGCAGTGTACCTTACTCTAGGACCTAACATTCACACAGAGCAGTGTACCTTACTCTAGGACCTAACATTCACACAGAGCAGTGTACCTTACTCTAGGACCTAACATTCATACAGAGCAGAGTACCTTACTCTAGGAACTAACATTCACACAGAGCAGTGTACCTTACTCTAGGACCTAACATTCATACAGAGCAGTGTACCTTACTCTAGGACCTAACATTCATACAGAGCAGTGTACCTTACTCTAGAACCTAACATTCATACAGAGCAGTGTACCTTACTCTAGAACCTAACATTCATACAGAGCAGTGTACCTTACTCTAGGACCTACATTCATACAGAGCAGAGTACCTTACTCTAGGAACTAACATTCATACAGAGCAGTGTACCTTACTCTAGGACCTAACATTCATACAGAGCAGTGTACCTTACTCTAGGACCTAACATTCATACAGAGCAGTGTACCTTACTCTAGGACCTAACATTCATACAGAGCAGTGTACCTTACTCTAGAACCTAACATTCACACACCGTTGGCCATCGGGAGCAAACTCAGGGTTAAGTATCTTGCCCAACATCGACATGATGACTGCACGGGCTGGGATCGAACCCACAACCTTCTGGTTTGAAAGACGACGCACTCCTCACAGCCACAGTCGCCCTTGCCGTGTGTGTGTTGTGTGTGTGTGTTGTGTGTGTGTGGTGTGGTGTGTGTGTGTGTGTGTGTGTGTGTATTTTTCCCGGGAAAACGCTCAGGAGAAACCCCGGCTGTTGTTCTGCCTGCTGTGACCTCAAGTTACTCCGTTCTCCGCTTGTCATTAAGCCGAAGCTTCAAAGTTGTATTTATCATCTGAATTTGCCGAAACAAGTTTAATATTCTGAAAGCCAAGACTTTGTTTAATTGAAATCAAACAAAACACCTGAACCCCGAAAAACTACTTTTTTACGCAAATCCGCAAATTTATTTTGAAATGAGCCGATGCGACTTCCGACTGATTTCCATAGAGCGGGTCACAGATTGAAAAGACACACAATCTTTAATAAAACAATTAAAATATATCAATGTTTTACTATAAATGCATTTAGTTTAAACTGGGATTTTCTAAATCAAAGCGCACCCTAAAGAAGATCTAAAGAAGTGAAGTCAGAACTCTATAAAGCTGTTTGATTGGTCCATCGAACCGCCTTTCATCTTGTAATGTTTCTGATAGAGGCTGCTGATTGGACGATGACCACTGAGGTGGAAATAAGAGGATCTGATTGGTCGACTGTGAACGTTTTTGTGATCGAAGTCAGAGTTCTGTTTGAAGTCCAGTTAACTCAGAATATTGATCCACAACACACACACAACACACACACACACACACACACACACACACAGACACGACACAGACACACACACACACACACACACACACACACACACACACACACACACACACACACACACACACACACACACACACACAACACACACACACACACACCCACACAGAGACACACACAGGCACGCACGCACAGACACAGACACAGACACACACACACACACACACACACAACACAGGCACGACAACGCACGCACGCACACACACACACACCACACACACACACACACACACACAACACAGACACAGACACAGACACAGACACAGACACAGACACAGACACAGACACACACACACACAAACACACACACACACACACAGACACAGACACAGACACACACAGGCACGCACGCACCACACACACACACAGGCAGCACACACACACACACACAAACACACCACACACACACACACACACACACACACACCACACCACACACACACACACACACACACACACACACACACACACACACACACACACACACACACACACACACACACACAGACACAGACACAGACACACACACACAAACACAGTCTAAATGTCAGTGTGTGATGTGTTACTCTGACTGTGACCCCAGAGAAACGACCTCTGCTGCAACACTAACAGATTCTGTGTCAGAGGTCAGAGGTCAGAGGTCAGACGTCCAGAGAGACAAAGAGGAAAGTAGTCTGACAGAAATATTCTGGTTTGTCTTATATTACTAACCCTTACTGCAAATGTAGCCTGAAATCTCCGGAACATAGTGACATCACTACGGAAAACACTCGCGCTCCTATTGGCTAGCGCTCCAACACATTGCACGTGATGAGGCTAAGGGGCGGGACCAATCACAACAGAGCCGGCCAGCTGACTTCAGATTCTCAGGAGAAGACGTTCAGAGAGAGAAATGAGTGATTAGCTGCTGACTGTGAGAGAGGCTTGTTCTTGGATGTCCTCTGACCCTCTCATCAGGTTCAGGGTCGTAACGAGAGACATGACGAGTTAAAGGTTTCTACTAAACCCACTTCTTTGATATCATTCATATCATATCTCATCATCACGAGGCTAAGTTGAATACTCCATTCTGATTGGTCAGGCAGGACCTTCCAGAGGGCTCTTCTTGTCAGGATACAACATAGAAGGATGTCAATGTATTTATTTATTAATTTATATTTATTTGTACTTTAAAATTTTTTATTTTGTATTTATTATTTTTTCAATTTTTTGTGTATTTTTGTGATTTCTGACAACATATTTGTTGCTTTTGTGCGTACAGCGTGTTTATCACGTTAGTGAGAGTGAAAGAATGTGTGTGTGTGTGTGTGTGTGTGTGTGTGCCACCGTAACCTCTATGCTCAATTACACCCAGATTACCCAGAGGCCCTTGGGGCGACGGCAGCCGGTGATATAAATCTGTTGTTCTGTTGACACACACCACACACCACACACACACACACACACACACACACACACACACACCACACACACACACACACACAACACCACACACACACACACACCACACACACACACACACACACACACACACACACACCACACCCACACACCACACACACACACACACACACCACACACTGACACCCCACACACACACACACACACACACACACACACACACACACACACACACACACACCGAGCCTGCCGTTGACATCTCATTTTTTAAGAATGTGTGACCTCTCTTCTTTCTTTATACTTCTTAGTTTTTTCGCTTTTTACTATTTTAACACTCACTGCAGTGATGTCGTATTTCTGAGTGAGTGTGTGTGTGTGTGTGTGTGTGTGTGTGTGTGTGTGTGTGTGTGTGTGTGTGTGTGTGTGTGTGTGTGTGTGTGTGTGTGTTTACTTGGGGTGTGTGAACTCGTCCAGCAGGGTCACTCTCTCCACCAGATCCCCCCGATGGATCGTACCATCTCGTAGAAGTCGTTCTGAGTGAAGTCGTCGTTCTCCGCAGCCAGAAGGAGATGTCGTTGTGCAGGGGGGGGTATTTACTGAGGGGCTACACAAGGTAAACAACCAACACAACAACAATTATTATCATCAATACACACACATCAGAGGAGATAATGCAGCTAAAAGGAGGCGTGAAACACACAAAAACTCTTTGTATAAATTATTAAATGAGACCAAAGTTCCTTCCTACTTTCCTCCCATTTTTACCTCCTTGCTTCCTTCCTTCCTACTTTACCTCCTTGTTTCCTAACCCTTTTTATTTCTCCCTTCTGTCCTTGTTTCCTCCTTCCTTCCTCCCATTCTCCTTCTCTCTTTGTTTTGTTTGATATGAGTCTTTTATCGCTCAGTTGCTGAATCTTTTTCCTAACCTCCACTTGTTTCCTTACGCTGGTGTGTGTGTGTGTGTGTGTGTGTGTGTGTGTGTGGTTGTGTGTGTGTGTGTGTGTGTGTGTGGTGTGTGCCAAAGGTGTGTGTGTGTCGCCTCTCGTCTCTCTAATGAAGAACATTATAAGTGACTGCTGGAGGGCAGAGGAGGAAGAGGAAGAGAAATGGACTTCGAGAGAGAGGAAGGAAACAAGATTCAGAGACAAAGGTTTAAAAGAAATTCATAAAACAAAAGAGAACCAGGAGACAAGGAAGGGAGGGAGGATAGAAGGAAGGGAGGAAGGGTAGGAAACAGAGAGAGTAGGGAGGAAGGGAGGAAATAAGGTTAGGAAACAAAGAGAGTAGGGAGGAAGGGAGGAAATAAGGTTAGGAAACAGAGAGAGAAAGTAGGAAGCAAAATAATAGGAAGGGAGGATAGATGTAAGGAAATAAGGTTAGGAAACAGAAAGAGAAAGAAGGAAGGAAAGAAGGGTAGGAAACAGAGAGAGTATAGAAGGAAGTAAAGAAGGAAGGAAAGAAGGGCAGGAAACAGAGAGAGTAGGTGTCAGCTGCAGTTCTTGATGATGGTTTTCCTCCGGAGGATCAGGGGAGCACGGCTCATCTCCTGCCAGGGTCAGAGCTCCTCTCCTGGGTAGAGACTCTGCAGCTCTCCCCTAAACCTCCACAACCCCGGTACCACGGCAAACACACACACCACACACACACACACCACACACACACACACACCCACACACACCACACAACACACACACACACACACACACACACACACACACACACACACACACACACAACACACACACACCAGGGATGTCCATTGCCACTACACTGATGGTGCTGAACTAAACACCCTCTCTCTGTTTAGTACCTGCTCTGATCCTCACCAGGTGAGTGACAGGTGTGTGTGTGTGTGTGTGTGTGTGTGTGTGTGTGTGTGTGTGTGTGTGTACCTGGAAGCTAACAGCCTGCTGGACGTCCTTCACTCTGAACTGTCGGAGGAATCGTTCGTCCTGACTCCAGAACAGCCGGATGTCGGGGATGTTGTAGAGAACCATGGCGAGTCTCTCCAACCCGAGACCGAACGCCCAGCCCACCTTGTTCCCTGCTCCTGCTGGAGAAACACAGGGAAACACACACTTTAACACACACTTTAACACAACATGGAGTATCCAGACATATTTAGAAACTAACTAGGAATTATAACGGAGCGTTTAGCAGCAAAAGAGACGGATAAGTCCCTCTGGAGATGGAGACCAAAAACTGAGCCAAAACACCAGCATTAATCTGGTGTTTCTACCAATAAGTCTCCTGCTGTGACACCAGGATATCTCACACTTGAACTCCGTTTAACTCAATATTTAAGCTGCTAAATGAACCATAACGATACAATATATTGTCTTTTATAATATGGGGAACAACAGACAACCCATGCACAATTTTTACTTTTGCGTTTCGTCGTTTATCTTTAAAGGATGTGTTAAATAACGGGTAAATATTTAGGGTTTCTGCTTCACAAACTTGATCGTAAGTTTAAAGAGTCCCTGTTCTTCTTCTGTGGTGTTCCCTCTCCTGTAGTGTGGTCTATTGTTTGTAGTGCATGTAAAGGGTCTGCAGAGGCTCAATTTGCAGGTTAAGTATCTTAGTAGAAATATGAGCTCCTGATATATCACTTTTCTTGAATAAGTTTGTGATACTGACATTTAAGATCATGTAATATTATATTTAGTTTGTCTAATTTGCAATTAACAAGAGTATGACTAAATATACCTCTGGAGATGAATTTTAATCCCGTTGTGGATACAGTTTTTACATCTTTTTACGTTCTGTTTGTTGATTGTTTGCTGCTTTTCTATCTGTGCTTTCATAATCACTTAACGAGACGATGACGAGACGAATCTTCTGGAGACGAACCTTCTGAGCGAACCTTCTGGAGACGAATTGTAATCCCTTTGAGGATAAAGGGTTTCTATGTTCTGTTTTGTTGATTGTTTTGTGGTAGTTTTGTAAATGCTACTCGTGCAAACTCTCTGAATACTGTCAGGTAAAAGAAAGTGAGACAGGAATCCTTGATAACTTTATAGAATCTTCTCATGGTACTTCTTACTCTCACCTCTCAGCAGACAGAGTGTTCCCCCCCACTTTCTGCTTTCCATCCCCGCTGCACAGAAACCATTTCAAACGGGAAATTTTCCATTTCAGAACAAAAGTCTTCCAGCGCCGCGAGGCAGGTCAAAGCAAAGGGCAAACACTCGCCGGAGTAAAGGATTATGGGTAATTCTGAGGTTTTAAGATGAAGGAAGTGGTTTCTCTCTGTGGGACAGAGACTAATTGAGACAAACTGGTTTCCTGTCTGAAAGAGTCTCTGACCTCTGTGGGGGTCACCATCTGAGACCCAGAGAAGAAGAGTGAAGACATTTAGAGAGAGAAACGGGGATTAAATAATGAAGTTAATTTAGTCTGTCAGGAGGGGTTTGATTTCCAGGTGGGTTACTATTACAATAGGCGCTTTCACACCAAGTACTTTGCCGTACTTAGTTCCCAGCACTTAGTGCCCAGCACTTAGTTCCCAGCACTTAGTTCCCAGCACTTAGTTCCCAGCACTTAGTTCCCAGCACTTAGTTCCCAGCACTTAGTTCCCCAATGGAACTAAAGAGCAGATCGCGTTCACACCGGAATAATCCCTGAGGGAGGATTAGTCAAATGAAGCCGCTGACGTCACTTCTTCTTCTTCTGCTTTGGGTTTACTGGCAGGCCGCAAACAACTTCACGGCGTATACTGCCACCCGAAGTCCCCGGCCGGAAGTCCCCGGAGTTGGGGAAGGCTTCAGTAGAAGCTGCTGGGACTCCCAGCAGCTTCTACTGAAGCCTTCCGAGTAAATCGCCAGAACGCCGACACCTCCTCATCTCCACCGCTCCCATGTTTTCTTTTGTGTTGCCAGAAGTTAGTCTCTCTCCGTTGGTGCGCGGGGCTAATGCTAATGCTAATAATGGTAATGCCAGCAAATACAATGGCAGCTTCACAAAACCTTTGGGAAAAGTCTCCGGTGTGAAAGCGCCTATTTTTTACAATTATTAAATTAGTTCATTATTTTGTATAATTTAATTGATTGATTTAAACTATTAATTAATTCTATATATATGTTTATATATTTTGTATTTAATTGATTTATTAATTTCAATAATAATATTAATTGAATAATAACTATTGTAAATTGTATGTTTAAATATTAACATCCGTTTTTTACAGGTAGGGTTAATACAAATGTGTTTAATAATGATATGAATTTATAAGCAGGTGTGTCTTTTCCATCAGAAAAATGTGTAAAATGACAAAAATAATCAGTAAATTCAGTCTGAAACCACACACGGCATCTCTGGGCTGTACTTGGGAACTTAAATGTTCGGAAATGTGATGGATTGTGGCTAAAAAATGACACGTAAGCTACAGAATAAGATAAGGTCAATAAACCGACTTATTTCTATCTAAAGATAGGGTTAGGGTTAGGAGCCGATCTTTATGGACTTAACAACATGTGTAGCACCATTAGTTATACCAATAGAGGAAAGACTTGGATCCCCTTTTTACAGTCCATGTCTGACATGTGAAGTCTTAAAATCCCTCTAAGCCGCCTCCACCTCCTACGTATGACCCGAGAGGATTTAACGGCAGAAATCAATACGGGATCAGAGCTTCAGGAGGATAGAGCAGGTCAGCGTCACAAAACAGCAGGTAATCAACCTGTCAGACGCTGGTTCAGATCAGAGTTCAGAGAGGTTTACTTAATCCAGATGTGGAGTACATTTTAGATCTTAACAAAATGGGTCCTACTATGAATCATTGCCAAAAAATAGAATAAGAAACCATTTTGAGGAAAGAAGATGTGTATAAACAACAGGAATCTGAAATATAATTGGAACGTTCACACAGAAATAAACTTCCTTAAAGTGGTTACGGGACACCTTGTTTTTGGGTTGTTTATTGGATAATTGTGAGTGAAATATATTTCAATCACAGCTTTACTGAAAAGAAACTGTACTTTAGCTTCTTTTAGCCAAGACAAGGTTTACTGGTAGCTTTCCTTTAGTCTGGTGTAAATTAAGGTTTACTGGTAGCTTTCCTTTAGTCTGGTGTAAATTAAGGTTTACAGGTAGCTTTCCTTTAGTCTGGTGTAAATTAAGGTTTACAGGTAGCTTTCCTTTAGTCTGGTGTAAATTAAGGTTTACAGGTAGCTTTCCTTTAGTCTGGTGTAAATTAAGGTTTACAGGTAGCTTTCCTTTAGTCTGGTGTAAATTAAGGTTTACTGGTAGCTTTCCTTTAGTCTGGTGTAAATTAAGGTTTACCAAGTGTCTGAGTTTGACCCTGAAGATCGTCCTTTGCGTCCTCGTCTCCTACGGTTGGGGAAATATTTTCCAAGGCCCATAACTTTGACCCAGTTGATCAGTTCTGTCCTGACTGAGCTCAGGCACCTGTAGCCTTGGCTGCTGTGCTCTCAGTGTCTCCCTGTTCCTGCCTGTTGGCGTCAGCTGATAGAGGTGTTATCATTCCATCTTGTTTATTCTCTCTGAACTAGCTAAACACACGGGTCTGGGGGAGAGTTCTTCAGAATTGACGTGGCAACTCTACCGTGAAGTCAGAACCTCTGGCTCTGGACTTGTTTTGTGAATCCTCCGGCCGAAGCTCCAAATAAACCATCAGTGTTTGACATCAAAGCTCCAGCTCTCCCCGTGTCTCCTTCCTGAGTCGGTGACTCCTCCTCATTGCTACACAGAAGTTTTCCCCCACACCTACCAACAGTCCATTTTGGTTTATTTTAACCACAACCTACTTCTCTCCTAACCTTAATCAAGCAGTTTTAGTTAACTAAACCTAACTAAACCTAAACCATACAGGTTGCAGATCAGAAAAATCTGATATGAGGAAATGTCTGTGACGGGTGTTTTGGGTAGATTTGGAATGGGGCCTTGTTTGGACGGGAATATGTTGGACATGTTGGGTTTCCTACTTGAGCACCATACAAGTTTAGTTGGTAGGCTGCTAGTCGCTAAAAGCAAAGAAGAAGTAGAAGCAGCACGATGTCTTTAAGCACTGGAGGTAGAAAACAGCCAGGCGTATTAAGTGTCTGAGTTTGACCCTGAAGATCGTTATTCGCGTCCTCGTCTACTACCAACAGCGAACATTGGTTAATTTCAACCATGACCACCTTCTTTCTTTAGCCTAAGCAAGCAGTGTTCGGTCCCTTAACTTAACTCAACACTAACAATAGAGGTTGCAGATCATGAAAACCTGATTTGAGCCATTTCTGTGGTGGTAGTTTGGGTAGTTTTGGAATAGGGCCTTGTTTGGATGGGTATATGTTGGACTTATCTGCTACCAACAGTCAATATTGGGCTTTTTTCAACCATGACCACCTTCTTTCTTTAGCCTGACCAAGCTGTTTTAGGTCCCTTAACTTAACTCAACACTGACAATAGAGTCAGTTTGAGGGATTTTGGAGATGGTAGTTTTGAAATGAGGCCTTGTTTGGACGGGTTGTTGGGTTTCTTAGTTGGTATGCCGCTGGTCACACTGTACCCTGTAGAAAAGACATGATGTGTTGCTGCAGAAAGAATAAGAGATGGTGAGGGAGAGATTAGCTTCCTATATTATCCATTTCCACACAGATCTGCAGAATAATTAGCAGCATCGTTCCCACAGGCTCTGATCCGGCTTCAGACTCACATTCTGAGGTCAGCAGTGGGCGGAGAGGCCGGGATGTCATCTGGACATTTTGCTAAATATTTGTGCGTGGGGGCATTCAAATGGATCTCCACTAATGAACATGAACACACCACACACACACACACACACACACACACACACACACACACACACACACACACACACACCACACACACACACACACACACACACACACACACACACACACACACACACACACACACACACACACACACACACACACACACACACACACACACACACACACACACACACACACACACCAAGAGGCGAGCCAACAGGAGGAAGAATTACCTGCTCTGATTGAAAATGCTTCAGCTTATTATGATGATGTGTAACCTGCCTGCCCCCCTTTAGTTGTGTGTGTTTAGTCGTGACAATACAGCATGCAAACACACACACACACACACACACACACACACACACACACACACACACACACACACACACACACACACACACACACACACACACACACACACACACACACACACACACACACACACACACACACACACACACACACACACACACACACACACACACACACACACACACACACACACACACACACACACACACACACACACACACACACACACACACACACACACACACACACACACACACCCTGCTTTACATCCTGGACTTGTCTCTGCTGGTCCAATCAGCACATGGGGAATGTGGTTTCTATGCTAATGAGTGTCAGGTCGAGGGGTCGAGGAAGACGAGGGAACACGAGGGAACACGAAGGAATAAATCTCCACTTCATGATAACGCACAATCAATCAGATCTGTGACCTCCTCCTCCTCCTCCTCCTCCTCCTCCTCCTCCTCCTCCTCCTCTTTGTCTTCCCTTCTTTTCATATTCATGAATATCCCTCACTGTTTTCTCCCCTCTATTTCCATCTAGTCTCTTTTCCCCTCTTCTCACATTTCATATTTCAATAATTTCCCTGGTGGTTCTGCCATCAATCCTCTCCTCCTCCTCCTCCTCCTCCTCCTCCTCTCTCCTCTCCTCCTCCTCCTCCTCCCTCCTCCTCCTCCTCCTCCTCCTCCTCACCTCGGTCTCTAATGTCTTTCCTTTTCTCTTTCTGTCTTTTCCCATCACTCGCCATTATTGTGTTGTCTTTTGTCTTCACTTCAACTAAAGCGTTGATGCAGATATTCCAATATTCATCCACAAATGCAAAAGTAATGCAAATGTAAGAGACAAATGGATTACTATCGTAATGCCTTCTTTAAAAAGCAGCATCTACAGACACACACTTCTTTCACTGAAATGAACAGTTCTTGGAGGTTAAAAAATAAGAGATTTTGGACTAAATTCATCTTTGTTTCGTATTTAGCGGCTGAATTTGACCCCAAATAACAGTCCCTTTTGTTTTATTTTAACCATGACCACCTTCTTTCTCACGTAATAAAGCAGTTTTCAAATTCCTAAACTTAACTTCAACTTGACCATAGAGTCAAAAAGCCTGATATGAGTAAATAAAGCACATATTTTGGACGACATTTGGCATACAGTAGTTTCCTCCGAAAATATGGCAAAACACCACCAAATATCCTGAAGTGGGATCAATCGAACGATCCGGACCAATGACTGAGGGCTAAATGCTTCAACATTGACTCTTATTACTGTATATGAAACACCCTTTCTTTCTCTTAACCTAATTTCCATGTTAAGGGTAAAACTAGACGCCAACATGTCCTGCTTGCTTTCCAATGCTTCTCATTCATGTCACATCTTATTAATTCATGTTTAGACTCCCTTCCTCCTGATAAAACATCATCTCTGGTCTGGTTCCCTCTCCTTCCTCCTCTTGTCCCATCTGTCTCCATTCCTACTAATGATATTTGCCATGAATATATTTATGACTTTGTGTTGGAGAGGGTTTTAGCTGCAGGATTGTGATTAAGTAAGTAATGATTACACAGGCAGCGTGACAGAAACACCTCTTGTAATTAGACAGGGGAGGAATCTTTCTAACGCCTGGTTAAATATAACTTTACATCACACCCACACAATAAATGAGACTAAAGCAAGTAAAGAATATAGATGACTGTCGGTGCCCAAGAGAAGCAAGTATGTAATGAAGATGTTTTTAGACTTTAAACCATCTTTATCTAAGTAGGAATAAGAAGAAAATATATTTTAGTGACAGCTTGTAGTCAATTACAAAAACATGAACTACTGAGAAATGCTCATGATTTTCCAAATCATGATCTCTGTGATGAAAAAGGAAAGAAAAGATGAACTAACTCGTCTCTTTCTAGACGAGTTTCTGAGTTATGGAGAGAAAACCCTTGAAATACCTGAGCCAGGTCATTACTGACTGCAGAGGTAATACATACTATTAGTTCAAGTTTCTACACTGCATTAATTAGCTCTATACCCTGATCTCTTAGTATAGACTTATAGGGGGTTGGCAGCGAAGAACTGGTCTATAAACTGGAGATTTGAGGTTGTAGCTCTTCTGTGAGCATCATATGTTCAGATAGAGAGAGATTTAGCTTGCAGTTCTGGTCTTTAAGGAGACATCTTGGTGTAAAAAGGTTTGGTAAATGGAGGTTTAAAACACTGGATGTCTGGCCTTTGTAAACTTGATATTTGGGGTGTAGATTTAGGGTCTCTAAAGTTGATGTTTGGCGTTTAAGACTGGACTATAAACTGGAATCTAGGACTATCAATGGTTGACAAAATTAGGTGTAACACTGCATTACAGCCTGTTTTGACACATCCTTGAGGTGTGTCAGAGCAGAACTGGTCTATAAACTGGAGATTTTAAGTTGTACAACCCCTTTGTAAACTTGATATTCGGGGTGATTAAAGGCGTGGTCTCTCACGTTGATGATGAGGTGTTTTAACCAACATTGAGGACTAAAAACAGTTAAGAAAGGAGGTTAAACTCCACATTACAGCCTAGATGTTTGACATGTATCTCCTGGAGGTGTGTCAGAGTACATCTGGTCTCTAACTGGAGATTTCTCCTTCAGATTGTGTCTCTCCACTCGTCATATCAGCTGCTCCAAAGCCTTGCTCTTGTGCTGCAGATTTTCATTGCCTACGTGTGTCAGAGAGTGTCAGCTGGGCCTCAGATCAGAGGATCTTCATCTCGTCTGGATCGGAATCCTCGGGGATAAACAGCCGCAGAGTTCGAGCTGCTGAACATCATCAAGATTTGCCAGAAGATTAACTGACGCTAATCAAGAGCCTGAACGCAGCGAAATCACACATCTGACGTACGAGAGGCAGTCTGAGGGTGTGAGGGTGTGTGTGTGTGTGTGTGTTGTGTGTGTGTGTGTGTGTGTGTGTGTGTGTGTGGTGTGTGTGTGTGAGTGAGTTAGTGTGAGTGTGTGAGAGTGAGAGTGTGTGTGCGTGCCGCAGTGTGGCGCAGACGTCAGCCAAAACTGACTGCACGACACAAAGAGAGGATGGATGGCTCGGGAGCAAACATCGCTGTGTGAGTGTGAATGTGTGTGTGTGTGTGTTTGTGTGTATGTGTTGTGTGTGTGTGTGTGTGTTTGTGTGTGTGTTTGTGTGTGTGTGTGTGTGTGTGTGTGAGTGTGTGTGTGTGTGTGTTTGAGTGTGTGTGATGAGACAACCCCCTGCACTCCCTTTTTTTACTCGCACTCAGCTCTGCAATGCCAAGCCTCTTCCCTCAGCCAATCGGGAGGCTTGGTGGTTCGCAGAGGGGTGCGTCTGTGTGTGTGTGTGTGTGTGTGTGGTGTGTGTGTGTGTGTATGTGTGTGTGTGTGTGTGTGTGTGTGTGTGTGTGTGTGTGTGTGTGTGATATGTATGTGTGTGTGAGAGATATGTGTGTGTGTGTGTGTGTGTGTGTGTGTGTGTGTGTTGTTGTTGTGTGTGTGTGTGTGTGTGTGTGTGTGTGTGTGTGTGTGTGTGTGTGGTGTGTGTGTGTGTGTGTGTGTTGTGTGTGTCCATGACGTCAGTGTGTGACGGTAATGTTGGATCTGTATGCAGACCCGTGTTCGGAGTATTTGTCAGAGAGCAGAAAACATGAAGGCATCGATAGAGACTGACGGGTTATAATCAGTCACACAGAAACCAGAGAGAGCTGTCAGACTCTGTTTCTGGTTCTGGGCTGAAACTCCAGGAACACTGAAGCCTCACAGCCAGAGAACACGGAGCAACACTGGGTTTAACATGACAGGATACTGGGAATAAATCAGCACTAAAACATCAGAGGGTATTGGGAGAGAGAGAGGAAGTCTGGATCGAACCAAAGTGAAATACACACAATAAAATGGGCTAGAAATGCAAAAGAATGGTGGATTTAAACAGGGATGAAACTGTCATGAATATTGGACCAAGTAAGAGCTAAAACTCGAGAGACTATTGGACAGAATGGGGGCACCAATAGAAACTAGACCAAAGTGAAATACACCCAATAATATCAAAGCAAAATGCTACAGACCGTGGACCAAAACAGGGATAAAGACCAAGAGCTAGAACAGTCATAAATGTTCATTAGTTTCCAAACTTAAACAGAACTGTCCAAACTTGGAAAAAACCCACAAAAAGTTGGACTATACTTGGGTTATAGAATCTGAAAATACTGGATCAAATCAAAAGCTAAAACACCACAGAAAATTGGACCGAACTAAAGCCAAAGCCAGACCAACATTTTTGTATCAAAACAAAGCGTCAGAGAACATTAGACTGAAACTGGACAGGGCTGAAGGATCGTGAGCATCGGACCACAACACAGCACAGACTGGTGGACTAAACCAGTCCTAGAACTGGGGTAAAGACTGGATCAACCCAGGAAGAAAAACCAGAGGATTGAAAACCTGGAGAGTCTGTGGAAGCTAACACGAAGTTAGCATTGGACCAAACCAAACTCAGAGTAGACGATGTTTGAGTCTCTTTAAGCAGGTTTTCCCGTACCCTGAACGCCTCTAGGTATTATCCAGTGGATCGTTACGGCTGAAGTAATGAGAGCCATCTTCAAAGTGCTGCATGAATGAAACTGAGAGGATCCTAACTGAGTTTCAGCTCCTCAGATTCTCCTCTCTGACTACTCGCCTTCATTCCTGCCATCCCTCTCCTCTTCCTCATCCCTCATCACTCTTCCTCATCCCACTCCTCTAACCTCCTCCATTTCTCCTCCAGTCTCTTTTCATTCCTGCTTCACTCCTTTACTCTCTCTGCTCTCCATCACTTTATCCCTCCATCTTCTGCACACATCTCTCCACCCAGTTTCTTCTTCTTCTCTTCTTTAAAGTCTGTAAACAGACAAAGTGACTCATGTCAGATCCAACAATTCATCCATGTGATGTCCAACAGCTAAAGCTAACAGTTAGCCTCTAGCTGTTGCTCAACGTGCAGGAAATCTCACCTACAACTCGTCTGCAGAATAACCAACAAAAAGTACAAACGATAAAGGCTGTAACTTTATTCTTTCTTTGTAAAACAGATGATGAATCAGCCAGAGATCACACGGGGTTAAACCATGAGAGAACAAGGTGAATCAGCCAGAGATCACACGGGGTTAAACCATGAGAGAACAAGGTGAATCAGCCAGAGATCACACGGGGTCAAACCATGAGAGAACAAGGTGAATCAGCCAGAGATCACACGGGGTTAAACCATGAGAACAAGGTGAATCAGACAGAGATCACACGGGGTCAAACCATGAGAGAACAAGGTGAATCAGCCAGAGATCACACGGGGTCAAACCATGAGAGAACAAGGTGAATCAGCCAGAGATCACACGGGGTCAAACCATGAGAGAACAAGGTGAATCAGCCAGAGATCACACGGGGTCAAACCATGAGAGAAACAAGGTGAATCAGACAGAGATCACACGGGGTCAAACCATGAGAGAACAAGGTGAACCAGCCAGAGATCACACGGGGTTAAACCATGAGAACAAGGTGAATCAGACAGAGATCACACGGGTCAAACCATGAGAGAACAAGGTGAATCAGCCAGAGATCACACGGGGTTAAACCATGAGAACAAGGTGAATCAGCCAGAGATCACACGGGTTAAACCATGAGAACAAGGTGAATCAGACAGAGATCACACGGGGTCAAACCATGAGAGAACAAGGTGAATCAGCCAGAGATCACACGGGGTTAAACCATGAGAACAAGGTGAATCAGCCAGAGATCACACGGGGTTAAACCATGAGAACAAGGTGAATCAGCTAGAGATCACACGGGTTAAACCATGAGAGAACAAGGTGAATCAGCCAGAGATCACACGGGGTTAAACCATGAGAACAAGGTGAATCAGCCAGAGATCACACGGGGTTAAACCATGAGAACAAGGTGAATCAGCCAGAGATCACACGGGTTAAACCATGAGAACAAGGTGAATCAGCCAGAGATCACACGGGGTTAAACCATGAGAACAAGGTGAATCAGCCAGAGATCACACGGGGTCAAACCATGAGAGAACAAGGTGAATCAGCCAGAGATCACACGGGGTCAAACCATGAGAGAACAAGGTGAATCAGCCAGAGATCACACGGGGTCAAACCATGAGAGAACAAGGTGAATCAGCCAGAGATCACACGGGGTTAAACCATGAGAGAACAAGGTGAACCAGCCAGAGATCACACGGGGTTAAACCATGAGAGAACAAGGTGAATCAGCCAGAGATCACACGGGGTTAAACCATGAGAGAACAAGGTGAATCAGCCAGAGATCACACGGGTTAAACCATGAGAGAACAAGGTGAATCAGCCAGAGATCACACGGGGTTAAACCATGAGAACAAGGTGAATCAGCCAGAGATCACACGGGGTCAAACCATGAGAACAAGGTGAATCAGCCAGAGATCACACGGGGTCAAACCATGAGAACAAGGTGAATCAGCCAGAGATCACACGGGGTTAAACCATGAGAGAACAAGGTGAATCAGCCAGAGATCACACGGGGTTAAACCATGAGAGAACAAGGTGAATCAGCCAGAGATCACACGGGTTAAACCATGAGAACAAGGTGAATCAGCCAGAGATCACACGGGGTTAAACCATGAGAACAAGGTGAATCAGCCAGAGATCACACGGGGTCAAACCATGAGAACAAGGTGAATCAGCCAGAGATCACACGGGGTTAAACCATGAGAGAACAAGGTGAATCAGCCAGAGATCACACGGGGTTAAACCATGAGAGAACAAGGTGAATCAGCCAGAGATCACACGGGGTTAAACCATGAGAACAAGGTGAATCAGCCAGAGATCACACGGGGTTAAACCATGAGAACAAGGTGAATCAGCCAGAGATCACACGGGGTTAAACCATGAGAACAAGGTGAATCAGCCAGAGATACCACGGGGTCAAACCATGAGAACAAGGTGAATCAGCCAGAGATCACACGGGGTTAAACCATGAGAACAAGGTGAATCAGCCAGAGATCACACGGGGTTAAACCATGAGAACAAGGTGAATCAGCCAGAGATCACACGGGGTCAAACCATGAGAACAAGGTGAATCAGCCAGAGATCACACGGGGTCAAACCATGAGAACAAGGTGAATCAGCCAGAGATCACACGGGGTCAAACCATGAGAACAAGGTGAATCAGCCAGAGATCACACGGGGTTAAACCATGAGAACAAGGTGAATCAGCCAGAGATCACACGGGGTCAAACCATGAGAACAAGGTGAATCAGCCAGAGATCACACGGGGTTAAACCATGAGAACAAGGTGAATCAGCCAGAGATCACACGGGGTTAAACAATGAGAACAAGGTGAATCAGCCAGAGATCACACGGGGTCAAACCATGAGAACAAGGTGAATCAGCCAGAGATCACACGGGGTTAAACCATGAGAACAAGGTGAATCAGCCAGAGATCACACGGGGTTAAACAATGAGAACAAGGTGAATCAGCCAGAGATCACACGGGGTCAAACCATGAGAACAAGGTGAATCAGCCAGAGATCACACGGGGTCAAACCATGAGAACAAGGTGAATCAGCCAGAGATCACAGAGGGTTAAACCATGAGAGAACAAGGTGAATCAGCCAGAGATCACACGGGGTCAAACCATGAGAGAACAAGGTGAATCAGCCAGAGATCACACGGGGTCAAACCATGAGAGAACAAGGTGAATCAGCCAGAGATCACACGGGGTCAAACCATGAGAGAACAAGGTGAATCAGCCAGAGATCACACGGGGTTAAACCATGAGAGAACAAGGTGAATCAGCCAGAGATCACACGGGGTCAAACCATGAGAGAACAAGGTGAATCAGCCAGAGATCACACGGGGTCAAACCATGAGAGAACAAGGTGAATCAGCCAGAGATCACACGGGGTTAAACCATGAGAGAACAAGGTGAATCAGCCAGAGATCACACGGGGTCAAACCATGAGAGAACAAGGTGAATCAGCCAGAGATCACACGGGGTTAAACTGAGAGAACAAGGTGAATCAGCCAGAGATCACACGGGGTTAAACCATGAGAGAACAAGGTGAATCAGCCAGAGATCACACGGGGTCAAACCATGAGAACAAGGTGAATCAGCCAGAGATCACACAGGGTCAAACCATGAGAACAAGGTGAATCAGCCAGAGATCACACGGGGTCAAACCATGAGAGAACAAGGTGAATCAGCCAGAGATCACGGGGTCAAACCATGAGAGAACAAGGTGAACCAGCCAGAGATCACACGGGGTCAAACCATGAGAGAACAAGGTGAATCAGCCAGAGATCACACGGGGTTAAACCATGAGAACAAGGTGAATCAGCCAGAGATCACACGGGGTCAAACCATGAGAGAACAAGGTGAATCAGCCAGAGATCACACGGGGTCAAACCATGAGAACAAGGTGAATCAGCCAGAGATCACACGGGTTAAACCATGAGAGAACAAGGTGAATCAGCCAGAGATCACACGGGGTTAAACCATGAGAACAAGGTGAATCAGCCAGAGATCACACAGGGTCAAACCATGAGAGAACAAGGTGAATCAGCCAGAGATCACACAGAGTCAAACCATGAGAGAACAAGGTGAATCAGCCAGAGATCACACGGGGTCAAACCATGAGAACAAGGTGAATCAGCCAGAGATCACACGGGGTCAAACCATGAGAGAACAAGGTGAATCAGCCAGAGATCACACGGGGTCAAACCATGAGAGAACAAGGTGAATCAGCCAGAGATCACACGGGTAAACCATGAGAGAACAAGGTGAACCAGCCAGAGATCACACGGGGTTAAACCATGAGAACAAGGTGAATCAGCCAGAGATCACACGGGGTTAAACCATGAGAGAACAAGGTGAATCAGCCAGAGATCACACGGGGTCAAACCATGAGAGAACAAGGTGAATCAGCCAGAGATCACACGGGGTCAAACCATGAGAGAACAAGGTGAATCAGCCAGAGATCACACGGGGTCAAACCATGAGAGAACAAGGTGAATCAGCCAGAGATCACACGGGTCAAACCATGAGAACAAGGTGAATCAGCCAGAGATCACACGGGGTCAAACCATGAGAGAACAAGGTGAATCAGCTAGAGATCACACGGGGTCAAACCATGAGAGAACAAGGTGAATCAGCCAGAGATCACACGGGGTTAAACCATGAGAGAACAAGGTGAATCAGCCAGAGATCACACGGGGTCAAACCATGAGAGAACAAGGTGAATCAGCCAGAGATCACACGGGGTCAAACCATGAGAGAACAAGGTGAACCAGCCAGAGATCACATGGGGTCAAACCATGAGAACAAGGTGAATCAGCAGAGATCACACGGGGTTAAACCATGAGAGAACAAGGTGAACCAGCCAGAGATCACACGGGGTTAAACCATGAGAGAACAAGGCGAATCAGCCAGAGATCACACGGGGTCAAACCATGAGAGAACAAGGTGAATCAGCCAGAGATCACACGGGGTCAAACCATGAGAGAACAAGGTGAATCAGCCAGAGATCACACGGGGTTAACCATGAGAGAACAAGGTGAATCAGCCAGAGATCACACGGGGTCAAACCATGAGAGAACAAGGTGAATCAGCCAGAGATCACACGGGTTAAACCATGAGAGAACAAGGTGAATCAGCCAGAGATCACACGGGGTTAAACCATGAGAGAACAAGGTGAATCAGCCAGAGATCACACGGGGTCAAACCATGAGAGAACAAGGTGAACCAGCCAGAGATCACACGGGGTCAAACCATGAGAACAAGGTGAATCAGCCAGAGATCACACAGGGTCAAACCATGAGAACAAGGTGAATCAGCCAGAGATCACACGGGTCAAACCATGAGAGAACAAGGTGAATCAGCCAGAGATCACACGGGGTCAAACCATGAGAGAACAAGGTGAACCAGCCAGAGATCACACGGGGTCAAACCATGAGAGACAAGGTGAATCAGCCAGAGATCACACGGGTCAAACCATGAGAACAAGGTGAATCAGCCAGAGATCACACGGGGTTAAACCATGAGAGAACAAGGTGAATCAGCCAGAGATCACACGGGGTTAAACCATGAGAGAACAAGGTGAATCAGCCAGAGATCACACGGGGTTAAACCATGAGAACAAGGTGAATCAGCCAGAGATCACACGGGGTTAAACCATGAGAACAAGGTGAATCAGCCAGAGATCACACAGGGTCAAACCATGAGAGAACAAGGTGAATCAGCCATAGATCACACAGAGTCAAACCATAGAGAACAAGGTGAATCAGCCAGAGATCACACGGGTCAAACCATGAGAGAACAAGGTGAATCAGCCAGAGATCACACGGGGTCAAACCATGAGAGAACAAGGTGAATCAGCCAGAGATCACACGGGTCAAACCATGAGAGAACAAGGTGAATCAGCCAGAGATCACACGGGGTTAAACCATGAGAGAACAAGGTGAACCAGCCAGAGATCACACGGGGTTAAACCATGAGAACAAGGTGAATCAGCCAGAGATCACACGGGGTTAAACCATGAGAGAACAAGGTGAATCAGCCAGAGATCACACGGGGTCAAACCATGAGAGAACAAGGTGAATCAGCCAGAGATCACACGGGGTCAAACCATGAGAGAACAAGGTGAATCAGCCAGAGATCACACGGGGTTAAACCATGAGAGAACAAGGTGAATCAGCCAGAGATCACACGGGGTCAAACCATGAGAGAACAAGGTGAATCAGCCAGAGATCACACGGGGTCAAACCATGAGAGAACAAGGTGAACCAGCCAGAGATCACATGGGGTCAAACCATGAGAACAAGGTGAATCAGCCAGAGATCACACGGGTTAAACCATGAGAGAACAAGGTGAACCAGCCAGAGATCACACGGGGTCAAACCATGAGAGAACAAGGTGAATCAGCCAGAGATCACACGGGGTCAAACCATGAGAGAACAAGGTGAATCAGCCAGAGATCACACGGGGTCAAACCATGAGAGAACAAGGTGAATCAGCCAGAGATCACACGGGGTCAAACCATGAGAGAACAAGGTGAATCAGCCAGAGATCACACGGGGTCAAACCATGAGAGAACAAGGTGAATCAGCCAGAGATCACACGGGGTTAAACCATGAGAGAACAAATGAATCAGCCAGAGATCACACGGGGTTAAACCATGAGAGAACAAGGTGAATCAGCCAGAGATCACACGGGGTCAAACCATGAGAACAAGTGAATCAGCCAGAGATCACACAGGGTCAAACCATGAGAACAAGGTGAATCAGCCAGAGATCACACGGGGTCAAACCATGAGAACAAGGTGAATCAGCCAGAGATCACACAGGGTCAAACCATGAGAGAACAAGGTGAATCAGCCAGATCACACGGGGTCAAACCATGAGAGAACAAGGTGAATCAGCCAAGATCACACGGGTCAAACCATGAGAGAACAAGGTGAATCAGCCAGAGATCACACGGGTCAAACCATGAGAACAAGGTGAATCAGCCAGAGATCACATGGTCAAACCATGAGAGAACAAGGTGAACCAGCCAGAGATCACACGGGTCAAACCATGAGAGAACAGTGTGAACCAGCCAGAGATCACACGGGGTCAAACCATGAGAGAACAAGGTGAACCAGCCAGAGATCACACGGGTCAAACCATGAGAGAACAAGGTGAATCAGCCAGAGATCACACGGGGTCAAACCATGAGAGAACAAGGTGAATCAGCAGAGATCACACAGAGTCAAACATGAGAGAACAAGGTGAATCAGCCAGAGATCACACGGGGTCAAACCATGAGAGAACAAGGTGAATCAGCCAGAGATCACACGGGGTCAAACCATGAGAGAACAAGGTGAATCAGCCAGAGATCACACGGGGTCAAACCATGAGAGAACAAGGTGAATCAGCCAGAGATCACACGGGGTTAAACCAGAGAGAACAAGGTGAACCAGCCAGAGATCACACGGGGTTAAACCATGAGAACAAGGTGAATCAGCCAGAGATCACACGGGGTTAAACCATAGAGAACAAGGTGAATCAGCCAGAGATCACACGGGGTCAAACCATGAGAGAACAAGGTGAATCAGCCAGAGATCACACGGGGTTAAACCATGATAGAACAAGGTGAATCAGCCAGAGATCACACGGGGTCAAACCATGAGAGAACAAGGTGAATCAGCCAGAGATCACACGGGGTCAAACCATGAGAGAACAAGGTGAATCAGCCAGAGATCACATGGGGTCAAACCATGAGAGAACAAGGTGAATCAGCCAGAGATCACACGGGGTCAAACCATGAGAGAACAAGGTGAATCAGCCAGAGATCACACGGGGTTAAACCATGAGAGAACAAGGAATCAGCCAGAGATCACACGGGGTCAAACCATGAGAGAACAAGGTGAATCAGCCAGAGATCACACGGGGTCAAACCATGAGAGAACAAGGTGAACCAGCCAGAGATCACATGGGGTCAAACCATGAGAACAAGGTGAATCAGCCAGAGATCACACGGGTTAAACCATGATAGAACAAGGTGAACCAGCCAGAGATCACACGGGTTTAAACCATGAGAGAACAAGGTGAATCAGCCAGAGATCACACGGGGTCAAACCATGAGAGAACAAGGTGAATCAGCCAGAGATCACACGGGGTCAAACCATGAGAGAACAAGGTGAATCAGCCAGAGATCACACGGGTCAAACCATGAGAGAACAAGGTGAATCAGCCAGAGATCCACGGGGTTAAACCATGAGAGACAAGGTGAATCGGCCAGAGATCACACGGGGTTAAACCATGAGAGAACAAGGTGAATCAGCCAGAGATCACACGGGGTTAAACCATGAGAGAACAAGGTGAATCAGCCAGAGATCACACAGGGTCAAACCATGAGAACAAGGTGAATCAGCCAGAGATCACACGGGTCAAACCATGAGAGAACAAGGTGAATCAGCCAGAGATCACACGGGTCAAACCATGAGAGAACAAGGTGAATCAGCCAGAGATCACACGGGGTCAAACCATTAGAAGAACAAGGTGAATCAGCCAGAGATCACACGGGTCAAACCATGAGAGAACAAGGTGAATCAGCCAGAGATCACACGGGGTCAAACCATGAGAACAAGGTGAATCAGCCAGAGATCACACGGGGTCAAACCATGAGAACAAGGTGAATCAGCCAGAGATCACACGGGGTTAAACCATGAGAGTACAAGGTGAATCAGCCAGAGATCACACGGGGTTAAACCATGAGAGTACAAGGTGAATCAGCCAGAGATCACACGGGTTAAACCATGAGAGAACAAGGTGAATCAGCCAGAGATCACACGGGGTCAAACCATGAGAGAACAAGGTGAACCAGCCAGAGATCACACGGGGTCAAACCATGAGAGAACAAGGTGAATCAGCCAGAGATCACACGGGGTCAACATGAGAGAACAAGGTGAATCAGCCAGAGATCACACGGGGTTAAACCATGAGAGAACAGGTGAATCAGCTAGAGATCACACGGGGTCAAACCATGAGAACAAGGTGAACCAGCCAGAGATCACACGGGTCAAACCATGAGAGAACAAGGTGAATCAGCCAGAGATCACACGGGGTTTAAACCATGAGAGAACAAGGTGAATCAGCCAGAGATCACACGGGGTCAAACCATGAGAGAACAAGGTGAATCAGCCAGAGATCACACGGGGTTAAACCATGAGAACAAGGTGAACCAGCCAGAGATCACACGGGGTCAAACCATGAGAACAAGGTGAATCAGCAGAGATCTCACGGGGTCAAACCATGAGAACAAGGTGAATCAGCCAGAGATCACACGGGGTTAAACCATGAGAGAACAAGGTGAATCAGCCAGAGATCACACGGGGTTAAACCATGAGAGAACAAGGTGAATCAGCCGAGATCACACGGGGTTAAACCATGAGAGAACAAGGTGAATCAGCCAGATATCACACAGGGTCAAACCATGAGAACAAGGAATCAGCCAGAGATCACACGGGGTCAAACATGAGAGAACAAGGTGAATCAGCCAGAGATCACACGGGGTCAAACCATGAGAGAACAAGGTGAATCAGCCAGAGATCACACGGGGTCAAAACCATGAGAGAACAAGGTGAATCAGCCAGAGATCACACGGGTCAAACCATGAGAGAACAAGGTGAATCAGCCGAGATCACACGGGGTCAAACCATGAGAACAAGGTGAATCAGCCAGAGATCACACGGGGTCAAACCATGAGAACAAGGTGAATCAGCCGAGATCACACGGGGTTAAACCATGAGATTACAAGGTGAATCAGCCAGAGATCACACGGGTTAAACCATGAGAGTACAAGGTGAATCAGCCAGAGATCACACGGGGTTAAACCATGAGAGAACAAGGTGAATCAGCCAGAGATCACACGGGGTCAAACCATGAGAGAACAAGGTGAACCAGCCAGAGATCACACGGGGTCAACCATGAGAGAACAAGGTGAATCAGCCAGAGATCACACGGGGTCAAACCATGAGAGAACAAGGTGAATCAGCCAGAGATCACACGGGGTTAAACCATGAGAGAACAAGGTGAATCAGCTAGAGATCACACGGGGTCAAACCATGAGAACAAGGTGAACCAGCCAGAGATCACACGGGTCAAACCATGAGAGAACAAGGTGAATCAGCCAGAGATCACACGGGGTTAAACCATGAGAGACAAGGTGAATCAGCCAGAGATCACACGGGGTCAACCATGAGAGAACAAGGTGAATCAGCCAGAGATCACACGGGTCAAACCATGAGAGAACAAGGTGAATCAGCCAGAGATCACACGGGGTTAAACCATGAGAACAAGGTGAACCAGCCAGAGATCACACGGGGTCAAACCATGAGAACAAGGTGAATCAGCCAGAGATCTCACGGGGTCAAACCATGAGAACAAGGTGAATCAGCCAGAGATCTCACGGGGTCAAACCATGAGAGAACAAGGTGAATCAGCCAGAGATCACACGGGTCAAACCATGAGAGAACAAGGTGAATCAGCCAGAGATCACACGGGGTCAAACCATGAGAGAACAAGGTGAATCAGCCAGAGATCACACGGGGTCAAACCATGAGAGAACAAGGTGAATCAGCCAGAGATCACACGGGGTCAACCATGAGAACAAGGTGAATCAGCCAGAGATCACACGGGGTCAACCATGAGAGAACAAGGTGAACCAGCCAGAGATCACACGGGGTTAAACCATGAGAACAAGGTGAATCAGCCAGAGATCACACGGGGTTAAACCATGAGAGTACAAGGTGAATCAGCCAGAGATCACACGGGTTAACCATGAGAGTACAAGGTGAATCAGCCAGAGATCACACGGGGTTAAACCATGAGAGAACAAGGTGAATCAGCCAGAGATCACACGGGGTCAAACCATGAGAAACAAGGTGAACCAGCCAGAGATCACACGGGGTCAAACCATGAGAGAACAAGGTGAATCAGCCAGAGATCACACGGGGTCAAACCATGAGAGAACAAGGTGAATCAGCCAGAGATCACACGGGGTTAAACCATGAGAGAACAAGGTG
The DNA here is from genome assembly GCA_011823955.1 of Dissostichus mawsoni. Classification (NCBI taxonomy): domain Eukaryota; kingdom Metazoa; phylum Chordata; class Actinopteri; order Perciformes; family Nototheniidae; genus Dissostichus; species Dissostichus mawsoni. Next base: position 171,025 of record JAAKFY010000162.1, read on the forward strand.
AATCAGCTAGAGATCACACGGGGTCAAACCATGAGAACAAGGTGAACCAGCCAGAGATCACACGGGGTCAAACCATGAGAGAACAAGGTGAATCAGCCAGAGATCACACGGGGTCAAACCATGAGAGAACAAGGTGAATCAGCCAGAGATCACACGGGGTTAAACCATGAGAACAAGGTGAACCAGCCAGAGATCACACGGGGTCAAACCATGAGAACAAGGTGAATCAGCCAGAGATCTCACGGGGTCAAACCATGAGAACAAGGTGAATCAGCCAGAGATCACACGGGGTTAAACCATGAGAGAACAAGGTGAATCAGCCAGAGATCACACGGGTTAAACCATGAGAGAAACAAGGTGAATCAGCCAGATCACACGGGTTAAACCATGAGAGAACAAGGTGAATCAGCCAGAGATCACACAGGGTCAAACCATGAGAACAAGGTGAATCAGCCAGAGATCACACGGGGTCAAACCATGAGAGAACAAGGTGAATCAGCCAGAGATCACACGGGGTCAAACCATGAGAGAACAAGGTGAATCAGCCAGAGATCACACGGGGTCAAACCATGGAGAACAAGGTGAATCAGCCAGAGATCACACGGGGTCAAACCATGAGAGAACAAGGTGAATCAGCCAGAGATCACACGGGGTCAAACCATGAGAACAAGGTGAATCAGCCAGAGATCACACGGGGTCAAACCATGAGAACAAGGTGAATCAGCCAGAGATCACACGGGGTTAAACCATGAGAGTACAAGGTGAATCAGCCAGAGATCACACGGGGTTAAACCATGAGAGTACAAGGTGAATCAGCCAGAGATCACACGGGGTTAAACCATGAGAGAACAAGGTGAATCAGCCAGAGATCACACGGGGTCAAACCATGAGAGAACAAGGTGAACCAGCCAGAGATCACACGGGGTCAAACCATGAGAGAACAAGGTGAATCAGCCAGAGATCACACGGGGTCAAACCATGAGAGAACAAGGTGAATCAGCCAGAGATCACACGGGGTTAAACCATGAGAGAACAAGGTGAATCAGCTAGAGATCACACGGGGTCAAACCATGAGAACAAGGTGAACCAGCCAGAGATCACACGGGGTCAAACCATGAGAGAACAAGGTGAATCAGCCAGAGATCACACGGGGTTAAACCATGAGAGAACAAGGTGAATCAGCCAGAGATCACACGGGGTCAAACCATGAGAGAACAAGGTGAATCAGCCAGAGATCACACGGGGTCAAACCATGAGAGAACAAGGTGAATCAGCCAGAGATCACACGGGGTTAAACCATGAGAACAAGGTGAACCAGCCAGAGATCACACGGGGTCAAACCATGAGAACAAGGTGAATCAGCCAGAGATCTCACGGGGTCAAACCATGAGAACAAGGTGAATCAGCCAGAGATCTCACGGGGGATGAAGTGTGGACCAAACCAAAGTGAAATACACCCGATAATATCAGAGCAAAATGGGCTAAAAATGCCACAGAATAGTGGATCAAATAGAGGTTATCGACAATACATTTTGGACCAAATTAGTGCTAAAATGGTCATAAATTGTGGACCAAATCTAAACTTAAAACCACACACACTCGTGGGTCAAACGGGTTATCATACAACAGAAAACTGGACTAAAACAGGATGACATTGGAGAAAGAGAATGATGTATTCTAGACCAAACAAGAGTTGATAATATCAGAGCAAAATGCCACAGAACGGTGGATTAAAACCGGGATAACACTGTCATGAGTATTGGACTGAATTAGAGCTGAAACACCGGAGAGGGTGAGACAAAATGGGGGCAAAACAGAGCGAAAGCACCAATAAAACTGGACCAAACCAGGAAGCGAACAGTCGTACACACTGATGGTCCACAATGCAACCGAAAACTGGACTCAAACTGGAGCAGATTGGAATAAGAGAATGATGTATTCTAGACCAAACAAGAGATGGTAATATCAGACCAAAATGGGCTTAAAAGAACTTCAAAAGAAGCTACAGAAGAGTGGATCGAATAGGATCAGACTGTCAGAACATTTGGTGTAAATTCCCTGCAGTTTGTACTGGTTTCACCTCGTGCTTTTCACAATAAAAGCCCCTTCGCTGTTCCGTCAGTCCCAGTTTCAGACAGCAAGAGGAAGGAGCTGTTGGAAACCCTGGAGGCTTGTTTCTTCACCTCCACACATCTCATCCGTCACCATTAGAGCCGCTAAATGGACTATTGGCAGCTCCAACAGCTCCATAGACAGCAGGAATATGACTGCAGTGCAACAAACGGGCGGAAAAACAGAAACGGAAATGGATCTCAACTCAAAGTATGCTGTGCAATTAGAGACTGTAGTGCAAAGAGACTGGAGATGTGTCAAAGTATAATGCACTCAGACGAGGAAACAAGTCATAAAAAAAGACGTTTACTGCAGATAGAGGAAAGGGCGTTTTAAAAACATGACTCTGCAGATTTCTAAACTTTTTATGAGCTAAATAAATGAGTTTTTCTCAGCTTTTTATGACTTCAGATAATTCAACAGGTTTGTAAATGTCAGGATAATATTCTTAAACTCTACAGGAACGTTGTCAGTTCATCAGAGAAAACTCAGCAGACACAAAGGGGGGTTTTCATTGGAAATCACACTATTATAGTTTCAGAAACACAGGGATTTTAGCCTCTGTACACCATTGACATGCACTGTTAAGATAATCTATTTGATATAATCATCTATACAACACACTACAGGAGAGGAACACCACAGAAATCCAAACAGGGCCTCTAACGTTATGTATTGATCGACTTCCTGTCCAGCATCTGAGCAGAAACAGAAGTAGAAAAACTGAATGAGAAACTCGTCCTGATGTATTCTTGCCGTCTCTTTTAATTGACCCCCCCCCCTCGTATTGATCTAAACCTGCGTTGCCTGGTTACTAATCACTCTGCATAATTTACGTTGTCCTCATCACTAATTCAACAACAGCAGCGGCTCGTATTGTTTTTCATAATCTATATTATCTCTTCAGGATTTCAGACACCACGTCTGAGCGGGAGGAAATAAGCCCCGAGTCAAGAGGAAACATCAGCGCTGTGTCCCTTTGTTAGAGAACGATATACACAGAACCAGGAAAGACACATATCAGATCCTCATATCCAGTCTTTGTTTGGTTTCTGAAGACTACAGCTACCACCAAGGCTGAGTGAAACACCTACTCTGTGGAATGAGTGCCAATTCAAATCATTGAAACCCATTTATTGAGCAGAGGGGTTAGCCGTGACAGAAAGGACAGAGGCTGCTTAAGACAAAGAGATGAAGTCTTTAAATAAGTGTCACAATAGAAATAACCATTAAAACATGACATTTAAAAAAGTAATTTGACCAAATAATTCCAATAATCAGCGCTGTGTTATACATTTACCACCAAGGCCGATTGAAACACCTACTCTGTGGGAAAAGTGCAATTGAAACCCATTTATTGAGCAGAGGGGTTAGCCGTGACAGAAAGGACAGAAGCTGCTTAAGACAAACAGATGAAGTCTTTCAATAAGTGTCACAATAAAAATGACCATTAAAAACATGAATTTTGACCAAATAAGTCCAATTTAAGTCGAATTAAAGCGCTGTTAATGCTGATAATCGTACATTTGCATTAAAGTCTCAGTCTGGTGATCTCCGTTTAGTCAGAAGCTCATGAGTCATCTGTGACTAACTGTGTGTTTTTGTGTATTTTAAATCATAAATCTCACTTTAAACACACTCCCAGGTCGAGTAACATAACAGAAAGATCTTTTCCTTTAACAGAAGATTTAACGGTTTCTCAAGAACTGGGAATCAGACCGGATGTGGAGTTTGGTTCGAGAAGGTGTTTTTATTCTGTTAAAAGATGTTTAAAACTGGAGTAGTTTGACCCTCTACCTTTGGTTATATCTCTACCTACCTTTGGTTATATCTCTACCTACCTTTGGTATATCTCTACCTACCTTTGGTTATATCTCTACCTACCTTTGGTTATATCTCTACCTACCTTTGGGTATATCTCTACCTACCTTTGGTATATCTCTACCTACCTTTGGTTATATCTCTACCTACCTTTGGTTATATCTCTACCTACCTTTGGGTATATCTCTACCTACCTTTGGTATATCTCTACCTACCTTTGGTTATATCTCTACCTACCTTTGGTATATCTCTACCTACCTTTGGTATATCTCTACCTACCTTTGGTTATATCTCTACCTACCTTTGGTTATATCTCTACCTACCTTTGGGTATATCTCTACCTACCTTTGGTATATCTCTACCTACCTTTGGGTATATCTCTACCTACCTTTGGTATATCTCTACCTACCTTTGGTTATATCTCTACCTACCTTTGGTATATCTCTACCTACCTTTGGTATATCTCTACCTACCTTTGGTTATATCTCTACCTACCTTTGGTATATCTCTACCTACCTTTGGGTATATCTCTACCTACCTTTGGTATATCTCTACCTACCTTTGGTATATCTCTACCTACTTTGGTATATCTCTACCTACCTTTGGTTATATCTCTACCTACCTTTGGTATATCTCTACCTACCTTTGGTATATCTCTACCTACCTTTGGTTATATCTCTACCTACCTTTGGTTATATCTCTACCTACCTTTGGTATATCTCTACCTACCTTTGGTATATCTCTACCTACCTTTGGTATATCTCTACCTACCTTTGGTTATATCTCTACCTACCTTTGGTTATATCTCTACCTACCTTTGGTATATCTCTACCTACCTTTGGTATATCTCTACCTACCTTTGGTATATCTCTACCTACCTTTGGTTATATCTCTACCTACCTTTGGGTATATCTCTACCTACCTTTGGTATATCTCTACCTACCTTTGGTTATATCTCTACCTACCTTTGGTTATATCTCTACCTACCTTTGTATATCTCTACCTACATTTGGTATATCTCTACCTACCTTTGGTTATATCTCTACCTACCTTTGGGTATATCCTACCTACCTTTGGGTATATCTCTATCTACCTTTGGTATATCTCTACCTACCTTTGGTATATCTCTACCTACCTTTGGTTATATCTCTACCTACCTTTGGTATATCTCTACCTACCTTTGGTATATCTCTACCTACCTTTGGTTATATCTCTACCTACCTTTGGTTATATCTCTACCTACCTTTGGTATATCTCTACCTACCTTTGGGTATATCTCTACCTACCTTTGGTATATCTCTACCTACCTTTGGTATATCTCTACCTACCTTTGGTTATATCTCTACCTACCTTTGGTATATCTCTACCTACCTTTGGGTATATCTCTACCTACCTTTGGTTATATCTCTACCTACCTTTGGTATATCTCTACCTACCTTTGGGTATATCTCTACCTACCTTTGGTATATCTCTACCTACCTTTGGTATATCTCTACCTACCTTTGGTATATCTCTACTACCTTTGGTATATCTCTACCTACCTTTGGTTATATCTCTACCTACCTTTGGTTATATCTCTACCTACCTTTGGTATATCTCTACCTACCTTTGGGTATATCTCTACCTACCTTTGGGTATATCTCTACCTACCTTTGGGTATATCTCTACCTACCTTTGGTATATCTCTACCTACCTTTGGTTATATCTCTACCTACCTTTGGTATATCTCTACCTACCTTTGGTTATATCTCTACCTACCTTTGGTATATCTCTACCTACCTTTGGGTATATCTCTACCTACCTTTGGTATATCTCTACCTACCTTTGGTTATATCTCTACCTACCTTTGGTATATCTCTACCTACCTTTGGTATATCTCTACCTACCTTTGGTATATCTCTACCTACCTTTGGTTATATCTCTACCTACCTTTGGTATATCTCTACCTACCTTTGGTTATATCTCTACCTACCTTTGGTATATCTCTACCTACCTTTGGTTATATCTCTACCTACCTTTGGTATATCTCTACCTACCTTTGGTTATATCTCTACCTACCTTTGGTATATCTCTACCTACCTTTGGGTATATCTCTACCTACCTTTGGTTATATCTCTACCTACCTTTGGTATATCTCTACCTACCTTTGGTATATCTCTACCTACCTTTGGTTATATCTCTACCTACCTTTGGTATATCTCTACCTACCTTTGGTTATATCTCTACCTACCTTTGGTATATCTCTACCTACCTTTGGGTATATCTCTACCTACCTTTGGTTATATCTCTACCTACCTTTGGTTATATCTCTACCTACCTTTGGTTATATCTCTACCTACCTTTGGCTATATCTCTACCTACCTTTGGTATATCTCTACTACTACCTTTGGGTATATCTCTACCTACCTTTGGTATATCTCTACCTACCTTTGGTTATATCTCTACCTACCTTTGGTATATCTCTACCTACCTTTGGTTATATCTCTACCTACCTTTGGTTATATCTCTACCTACCTTTGGTATATCTCTACCTACCTTTGGTATATCTCTACCTACCTTTGGTTATATCTCTACCTACCTTTGGTTATATCTCTACCTACCTTTGGTTATATCTCTACCTACCTTTGGTTATATCTCTACCTACCTTTGGTATATCTCTACCTACCTTTGGTATATCTCTACCTACCTTTGGTATATCTCTACCTACCTTTGGTTATATCTCTACCTACCTTTGGTATATCTCTACCTACCTTTGGTTATATCTCTACCTACCTTTGGTATATCTCTACTACCTTTGGTTATATCTCTACCTACCTTTGGTATATCTCTACCTACCTTTGGTATATCTCTACCTACCTTTGGTATATCTCTACCTACCTTTGGTATATCTCTACCTACCTTTGGTTATATCTCTACCTACCTTTGGTATATCTCTACCTACCTTTGGGTATATCTCTACCTACCTTTGGTTATATCTCTACCTACCTTTGGTTATATCTCTACCTACCTTTGGTATATCTCTACCTACCTTTGGTTATATCTCTACCTACCTTTGGTATATCTCTACCTACCTTTGGTATATCTCTACCTACCTTTGGTATATCTCTACCTACCTTTGGTTATATCTCTACCTACCTTTGGGTATATCTCTACCTACCTTTGGTTATATCTCTACCTACCTTTGGTTATATCTCTACCTACCTTTGGTATATCTCTACCTACCTTTGGTTATATCTCTACCTACCTTTGGTATCTCTACCTACCTTTGGTATATCTCTACCTACCTTTGGTTATATCTCTACCTACCTTTGGGTATATCTCTACCTACCTTTGGTATATCTCTACCTACCTTTGGGTATATCTCTACCTACCTTTGGTTATATCTCTACCTACCTTTGGTATATCTCTACCTACCTTTGGGTATATTATTATTATGGATTATTATGGGATAGGGTAATAACTTCATAATTAACTTCGTCTGAAAGCAGAAGTCTAGGGAAATCATTGCAAGTCTCTTCAGTGAGAATGTCACAAAATGATTTAAAAAGAAAAGCCCAATTCTGGAAAAAAAGTCAAATAAAGAAAAATAAGTGACATTTTGAAAAAAACGTACATTTAAAAAAAAAGATTGTAGATCTGTAGTTGTTTTATGGGCCACGTGCTTCTGTAACTGTATAATAAACATATTATATTCTTTCAGAGCTCTTGTGGGGCCCCATCAGATGAAGTCGAGGGCCTTAAGTTTGACATCCCTACTCTAAAATATATAACATATCTGTTAGGGAATAATTTGCCCTAGGGTCCTCCTTCACCCTCTGACGCGGATGCTCAGCCTCGAGCAGCTGCTAGCTCCCTTAAGGAGGGCTGCCCTAGCAAGTTGTTGTTGTTACCAGTTTGTGACCGGGCACTCTCGGTCAGAGATAGTTATTGTTGTGGGACACCTGGAACACATCCTTCTCGGGGTGTAGATGACCCCGAGCCATAAGCGACAACAAATGTGATTCAGTGTCCTCAGCTGTTTAGTCTATCTATTGAAGAATGTTGATTATTACACTCTGAACTAGTTAAAACCTGGAGCTACAGGAGGGTCTTCAGAATTGATTGTGGCATCTCAACCGTGTGGTCAGACCGTGGCCCGTGACATGTCTTGTGAATTCTCCGGCCGAAGCTCCAAATAAACCGTCAGTGTTTGCCATCAAAGCTCCAGCTCTCCTCGTGTCTCTCTGAGTCCTGACTCCATCAAAGCTCCAGCTCTCCTCGTGTCTCTCTGAGTCCTGACTCCATCAAAGCTCCAGCTCTCCTCGTGTCTCTCTGAGTCCTGACTCCATCAAGCTCCAGCTCTCCTCGTGTCTCTCTGAGTCCTGACTCCATCAAAGCTCCAGCTCTCCTCGTGTCTCTCTGAGTCCTGACTCCATCAAAGCTCCAGCTCTCCTCGTGTCTCTCTGAGTCCTGACTCCATCAAAGCTCCAGCTCTCCTCGTGTCTCTCTGAGTCCTGACTCCATCAAAGCTCCAGCTCTCCTCGTGTCTCTCTGAGTCCTGACTCCATCAAAGCTCCAGCTCTCCTCGTGTCTCTCTGAGTCCTGACTCCATCAAAGCTCCAGCTCTCCTCGTGTCTCTCTGAGTCCTGACTCCATCAAAGCTCCAGCTCTCCTCGTGTCTCTCTGAGTCCTGACTCCATCAAAGCTCCAGCTCTCCTCGTGTCTCTCTGAGTCCTGACTCCATCAAGCTCCAGCTCTCCTCGTGTCTCTCTGAGTCCTGACTCCATCAAAGCTCCAGCTCTCCTCGTGTCTCTCTGAGTCCTGACTCCATCAAAGCTCCAGCTCTCCTCGTGTCTCTCTGAGTCCTGACTCCATCAAAGCTCCAGCTCTCCTCGTGTCTCTCTGAGTCCTGACTCCATCAAAGCTCCAGCTCTCCTCGTGTCTCTCTGAGTCCTGACTCCATCAAAGCTCCAGCTCTCCTCGTGTCTCTCTGAGTCCTGACTCCATCAAAGCTCCAGCTCTCCTCGTGTCTCTCTGAGTCCTGACTCCATCAAAGCTCCAGCTCTCCTCGTGTCTCTCTGAGTCCTGACTCCATCAAAGCTCCAGCTCTCCTCGTGTCTCTCTGAGTCCTTGACTCCATTGCTTCAGAAGTTTCCCCCACACTATCCAAACACAATCCTTAAGTTTTTGATGCATTTCCATAAAGTCTTGTCTTTCCAGCACATCATCAGAATAAAAGCAGATAAAATATCTCTGCATGTTTTCACTGGAATCCAATCCGAGTGGGAGCATCACCGTGAGTCATGACTCCACAAATACTGTTTTAGGGTATTTTAAACACATAAACCCACTTTAAACACACCCTCAGGTGACGCAGCCGCCCACTCTCTCCTAATAAACCCTCACACTGATGCTTGTGTTCCTGCAGATTCCCACCCTGTCCACCGAGCTCAGGTTGTAATTACGGGCGGATTACGGGGAAAAGTCCGGGCTTTAGCGAGGTGAAATGCTAACAGTTTAGCGCTCTGATCCTCTGTTTAGTGGAGGTTAAGACACTCTGTCATCCACACAGTGATCATCAAAAGTCCCTGAACACCGGAAGATTGTGGAAAGACTAATGAGGTGAAGACAAAGGCAGGAGACGCAGAAACGGAGGAGTTACAGGGATTTACGAGCTGGAAGATGACATTTAATTATTCTGAGTGTCCTCGGGTCTTTGTTTGGTTCCTTGCAGGACAATTTATATAATTATTTCAGGACTGATTCTGCAGTTTCTCAGCTATTATTATCTGACATAACTTGGAAATGTTAATCAGCTTTAAGGCCAAAAGGACTTTACCATCGGATGAGGGGTCCAAATGTCTGGAAATACGCTGCTTTATCGTCTATTTTACTGTGAATGCTTCCATAATTTACTAAATGAACATCATGCTGTTTTGAAGAAGACTTGAAACTACAGATTGAGATCATAAACTCATCTGGGAAATATTTACAGAGCTAATAAATCAAGAGAGAAGTAGGAACATTTCCTCATAGACTTCTCTACAATCTGAGGTAATAAAGAGAGAGAGAAGTAGGAACATTTCCTCATAGACTTCTATACAATCTGAGGTAATAAAGAGAGAAGTAGGAACATTTCCTCATAGACTTCTATACAATCTGAGGTAATAAAGAGAGGGAGAAGTAGGAACATTTCCTCATAGACTTCTATACAATCTGAGGTAATAAAGAGAGGGAGAAGTAGGAACATTTCCTCATAGACTTCTATACAATCCGAGGTAATAAAGAGAGGGAGAAGTAGGAACATTTCCTCATAGACTTCTATACAATCTGAGGTAATAAAGAGAGGGAGAAGTAGGAACATTTCCTCATAGACTTCTATACAATCTGAGGTAATAAAGAGAGAAGTAGGAACATTTCCTCATAGACTTCTATACAATCTGAGGTAATAAAGAGAGAAGTAGGAACATTTCCTCATAGACTTCTATACAATCTGAGGTAATAAAGAGAGAAGTAGGAACATTTCCTCATAGACTTCTATACATTCTGAGGTAATAAAGAGAGAGAAAGTAGGAACATTTCCTCATAGACTTCTATTCAATCTGAGGTAATAAAGAGAGAGAGAAACTACCCTTAACAGCTTATAAAACACCTTCTACTTCGTTCTCCTCAGGTTTTTACCCTTGTTTCCTGCTCTTAATTAACAGAGAAACTCTTAATTGCTCTTAATTCCCCGTGTTCTGATTAGCAGGAATCTTTTTAACCCTTTTTTTCATTAAAACTCTGGTCCATACGGGCGGATAAACGTCTTCCTCTCCGGACTACAAACTGGATAATGAGGCAGAAGGAGGGAAATCCCCCGAAACACACCTCTACAAACACCACTGAGTGTGTTGTGTGTGTGTGTGGTTGTGTGTGTGTGTGTGGTGTGTGTGTGTGTGTGTGTGTGTGTGTGTGTGTGTGTGTGTGTGTGTGTGTGTGTGTGTCTCTGTGTCTGCCTCTCCATCTGTCTACCTCCATCATGAAAACATTTCTCCTCCTGAAACTCCAGATAAAACGTCCTCAGTGATCTCTCTCATCTTTAAGGGATATTTAGAGGTTTATTTTTACCTACTTTCACATTTTAAAGGCCTAAAAACGCATCTTTTTACAATAGCCTTTTACTAGATCTTTAAAAAAGGAGAAACAAATCCAATAAAATAACCCAATAACTGTAAGTAACATTTCTAAAAATCATGAAAAATCACATGTAAAGTTATCCCAATATTTAAAAGTGGAGACCCCATGTCTTCCTGTAACTTCAGGCCAATCCTTCCTACAGTGTCAAAGGTCAGGGAGAAACTTGTGTCTGAGCAATCATTGACCATTTAAACACGAGTACATTTTCTCTGCATCCAATGCAATTTGGCTTTAGGGCAAAATACTCAACAGAGACTGCCAACTGCTTTTTCACAGAACAAATCAAATCCAAAATGGATGAAGGTGGTTTGTAGGAGCTGTGTTTCTCGAC
>JAAKFY010000162.1:187446-192446 GCA_011823955.1 Dissostichus mawsoni
CAGAGACCCCGCCTCCCTCTAACCAGATGAACCTCCAGAGACCCCGCCTCCCTTTAACCAGACGAACCTCCAGAGACCCCGCCTCCCTTTAACCAGACGAACCTCCAGAGACCCCGCTCCCTTTAACCAGACGAACCTCCAGAGACCCCGCCTCCCTTTAACCAGAGGAACCTCCAGAGACCCCGCCTCCCTTTAACCAGATGAACCTCCAGAGACCCCGCCTCCCTTTAACCAGACGAACCTCCAGAGACCCCGCCTCCCTTTAACCAGACGAACCTCCAGAGACCCGCCTCCCTTTAACCAGAGAAACTCCAGAGACCCCGCCTCCCTTTAACCAGACGAACCTCCAGAGACCCCGCTCCCTTTAACCAATGAACCTCCAGAGACCCCGCCTCCCTTTAACCAGATGAACCTCCAGAGACCCCGCCTCCCTTTAACAGAGGAACCTCCAGAGACCCCGCCTCCCTTTAACCAGATGAACCTCCAGAAACAACAGCCTCCCTTTAACCAGATGAACCTCCAGAGACCCGCCTCCCTTTAACCAGAGGAACCTCCAGAGACCCCGCCTCCCTTTAACCAGATGAACCTCCAGAGACCCCGCCTCCCTCTAACCAGATGAACCTCCAGAGACCCCGCCTCCCTTTAACCAGATGAACCTCCAAGACCCCGCCTATCTTTAACCAGATGAACCTCCAGAGACCCCGCCTCCCTTTAACCAGAGGAACCTCCAGAGACCCCGCCTCCCTCTAACCAGATGAACCTCCAGAGACCCCCCCTCCCTTTAACCAGAGGAACCTCCAGAGACCCCGCCTCCCTCTAACCAGATGAACCTCCAGAGACCCCGCCTCCCTCTAACCAGATGAACCTCCAGAGACCCCGCCTCCCTTTAACCAGATGAACCTCCAGAGACCCCGCCTCCCTTTAACCAGATGAACCTCCAGAGACCCCGCCTCCCTTTAACCAGAGGAACCTCCAGAGACCCCGCCTCCCTTTAACCAGATGAACCTCCAGAGACCCCGCCTCCCTTTAACCAGAGGAACCTCCAGAGACCCCGCCTCCCTTTAACCAGATGAACCTCCAGAGACCCCGCCTCCCTTTAACCAGATGAACCTCCAGAGACCCCGCCTCCCTTTAACCAGATGAACCTCCAGAAACAACAGCCTCCCTTTAACCAGAGGAACCTCCAGAGACCCCGCCTCCCTTTAACCAGAGGAACCTCCAGAGACCCCGCCTCCCTTTAACCAGAGGAACCTCCAGAGACCCCGCCTCCCTTAACCAGAGGAACCTCCAGAGACCCCGCCTCCCTTTAACCAGAGGAGCCTCCAGAGACCCCGCCTCCCTTTAACCAGACGAACCTCCAGAGACCCCGCCTCCCTTTAACCAGATGAACCTCCAGAGACCCCGCCTCCCTTTAACCAGATGAACCTCCAGAGACCCCGCCTCCCTTTAACCAGATGAACCTCCAGAAACAACAGCCTCCCTTTAACCAGAGGAACCTCCAGAGACCCCGCCTCCCTTTAACCAGAGGAACCTCCATAGACCCCGCCTCCCTTTAACCAGAGGAGCCTCCAGAGACCCCGCCTCCCTTTAACCAGAGGAGCCTCAGCAGCAGCAGAGTCTCTCCGAGGCGAAACTTACTCTGCTTTGATATGAATCATTCCGAATGGAGTCCGCTCAGCCAGAAAACACTGCTGCTGTCGTGGATAAAGACGTCCACACACACTTCAAGCATGGATTAAATATCAGGCTAACACACTGCGACACGAAGTCTACGAAATGAGACGGTCTGGCTTACGGAGGACTTCCTGTTTGCGTCACCTGACACCCGCGTAGCACTGCCGCCTAGCAACCTGGACAGCGTCACGCATTGTGATTGGCTGTACGGTATTTGCACACTGATTGGATGTAACGAGGGTCCAGTAAGGTCCCATGGAGGTGCCTGGAAGGGGAGGGACTTCGCCTCTCTACCGGGGGTTAGAGCAAAGACGAATGAGAAGGAGGACGTGTGGGACTAAACAAAACATAAACAAGGAACAGCCTGGCCCTGGAGGGGACACTGTCGTCTCTCATGACAATAAAGATGGCAGACTTGGAGCCATGCTTTGAGTGGGAGCCAAACCAAACCGTGCTAAAGGCTGCAGAATCTGCCAGCAGCAGTTACAACAGACCAGACCACAGCCAGAGCACAATATAGGTTTATGGAAACGACCTCTAATTGAATCAAGTTAAACCCTGTCAAGTTATGTATGTATTTTTTTTTTAATGTAAATAGTTTGTACATGTTCAATACATTTGTAACACTGTACACATGGAAGTTTCTTTTTTTGCCCCCCCCCCCCAAAGAAAAAGTCTCACTCCAAGCGGAACTCAAATGTTGGCAGCCTGATAGGTTAAGCAGCTAATGCTAGTGGAAGCTAGGCAGCTAACGCTAAAGCTAACAACAAACCCAGAGCGACTAAAACAACAACCTACCATGACAATGCTAACGGTATCTATTAGAATAAAGCAAAGCTAGGTAGCTAACGCCACAGCAGATACATAGCACACATAGCAGGGCTGCCAGCCTTTGAGTTCAGCTTGGAGTGAGATGTTTTTTTGGTGAACCGAAAAAAGAAACGTTCGTGTGTGCGGTGTTACAAATGTATTGAACATGGACAAACTAGGGTTTCCCTTTAATGTACCGGGCGCTTCAGTGGAACACGCACACAGTGTACCCACTGTAGGGGTCCGGGGGTGGGTGTACCTCACCTCCTCTAGGGGGTCCGGGGGTGGGTGTACCTCACCTCCTCTAGGGGTCCGGGGCATGCTCCCCCGGGAAGATGTTTTTTAAAAAGAGAGATCTATGGACACTAGGGGTGTAACGGTATCCGTATTCGTCCCGTACCGTCACGGTTCGGACGTCACGGTTCGGACGTCACGGTTCGGCACATGCAGTCACACGGACAATACGCCTTTTTTTACGAGTGGGAAAAAAGTCTGTCACTCAGGGCAGTATTACACTATAATATAATCCAGGGGGCGGTATTGCGCCTAAAAGCCAGCCGCCCGTAAATAACAAATGAAGAACAAACACAACAAAACGAACAAAATACATGAAGAACAAAAGTTAGTAGCTATGGCGAGTTCACACAACACACAGGAGCTAGAACCCACCTGCTTCTTTTAAATCAGGCGTGTGGGAACATTTCGGGTTCCCTGTGGACTACAACAACGATGGGTGCGAGTGTGGATCGGACGAGGACGGTGTGTCGGCGTTGTTCTACAGCGGTGCGGTATGCTAGTGGTAACACGTCAAACATGCTAATCACATCCGAAGGCATCACCCAGATTTGCCAATCACCGAGCCCGGCAAAAGACGACAGCTGTTCAACAGCTAATCCCCGCTGTTTTTAAGAAGCCAATAGAAATGAAGCCGAGAGACCAAAAAATAACCGAAGCATTGGCATGTATATTGCAACGGCAATGCGACCTTATGCAATAGTAGAGGACCCCGGCTTCAAATATTTATTGAAAGTGCTCGAGCCTCGCTATAGTGTCCCATCCCGTGCACATGAGCCAGTCCGTGGTCCCTGCCATTTACCGGCGTACACGAGCGGTTGTTGAGCACGAGTTGTCCGCTGCATCCGCTGTTGCACTAACAACAGATGGATGGACCTCCCGTGCTACTGAAAGTTATCTCACAGTGACCGCACACTTCATCAACTCGGAGTGGGAAATCAAAATCCAGTTCTACTTACACGCCCTGTGTATGAACAGCACACTAGCACCCACCTAGCTGAGAAGCTACAAGAGGCAGTAGCAGAGTATAAACTTGAAAAACCCAAAACTATCGCAGTGACCACTGACAATGCAAGAAACATTGTTAAAGCTGTCAGTGAAGCAGGACTGGGTCCACAAATAGGATGCTTTGCCCATACATTAAATTAGCATCACAGAAAGCGATGGCAGTCAACCAGGTATCTCGACTGCTGGGGAAAATCAGAAGAGCTGTTTCTTTTTTCCACCGCAGCACAACGGCTGCACATGTTTTGGAGCAGAAGCAGGAGATGCTTCACTTGCCAAAACACCGTCTCATCAACGATGTGGCCACACGCTGGAACTCCAGCTATGAAATGGTTGAGCGGTACCTTGAACAGCAATCGGCTGTTTACTCGGCACTAAGTGCCCTGAAGAACAAGGATATTGCCAATCTGACCAGGAGGTAAGAGTCGCAGAGAACATGATTGAGATTATGAAACCTCTGAAGACAGTCACACAATACTGAGCACTGAAACGGCACCATCGGTTTCTATGATCCTACCACTTAAAACCATGATCTTGAAATCTATGGAACAAACGATGAGGACACTCCCACTGTCAGGGAACTCAAGCATGCCATCAGGAAAATCTGCAAAAAAGATACTCTGACGCTGGGCTGCAGGACTTCCTTCACAAGTGCACAGCTCTGGATCCGAGGTTCAAAACACTTCCTCACTTGGACCGTGCCTGTCTGAGAATCTATGAAGATCTCATCATCCCAGAAGTTCTGAGCAGAGCAGAAAATGTATGTATTAATCTTATACTATGGTGATATTTCACATATTTTAAATACCTTATCTTATGTCTTAACTAAACATTTTATTGTAACAATGGTCACTGAACTCACTTATTACCTGTTTTTGTCATTTTTACTGCAGGTGAGACTACAGAGGCCAGTCCAGCGACTACATCACAGGCCACTTCATTACCAGCGACAGCAGAGTCAGCACCCCCCCCCTCCAAAGAGGTCAGCCATGGAAGAACTTTTTAGCCCACTCTTTAAACCTGGCCAGAGTAACCAGCCTGATTTGAAGCAGCAGTTGAAGGACGAAGTGTCTGCCTACATGGCAAAGGAGTGCATTTCAATCGATTCAAACCCTCTTGCCTGGTGGAAGGCTAATGAGTCTGTTTATCCTAATGCAGCCATGTTGGCACATTGTTACCTGGCTGTACCTGCCACCTCAGTCCCCAGCCAGAGGGTT
>JAAKFY010000162.1:202446-207446 GCA_011823955.1 Dissostichus mawsoni
GTAACATGGGTGTAATATGGGTGTAACATGGGTAATTATGGGTCTAATTAGGGTGTAATATGGGTGTAACATGGGTGTAATATGGGTGTAACATGGGTGTAACATGGGTATATTATGGGTGTAACATGGGTGTAACATGGGTGTAACATGGGTATAACATGGGTGTAACATGGGTGTAACATGGTGTAACATGGGTGTAACATGGGTGTAACATGGGTGTAACATGGGTGTAACATGGGTGTAATATGGGTGTAACATGGGTATAATATGGGTGTAATATGGGTGTAACATGGGTGTAATGGGTGTAACATGGGTGTAATATGGTGGGTAACATGGGTGTAACATGGGTGTAATATGGGTGTAACATGGGTGTAACATGGGTGTAACATGGGTGTAACATGGGTCTAATTAGGGTGTAACATGGGTGTAATATGGGTGTAACATGGGTGTAACATGGGTGTAATGGGTGTAACATGGGTGTAATATGGGTGTAACATGGGTGTAACATGGGTGTAACATGGGTGTAATATGGGTGTAACATGGGTGTAACATGGGTGTAACATGGGTGTAACATGGGTGTAACATGGGTGTAATATGGGTGTAACATGGGTGTAACATGGGTGTAATATGGGTGTAACATGGGTGTAACATGGGTGTAACATGGGTGTAACATGGGTCTAATTAGGGTGTCATATGGGTCTAATTAGGGTGTAATATGGGTCTAATTAGGGTGTCATATGGGCTAATTAGGGTGTAACATGGGTAGTATATGGTGTAATATGGGTGTAACATGGGTGTAATATGGGTGTAACATGGGTGTAACATGGGTGTAATATGGGTGTAACATGGGTGTAACATGGGTGTATATGGGTGTAACATGGGTGTAACATGGTGTAATATATGGGTGTAACATGGGTGTAACATGGGTCTAATTAGGGTGTAACATGGGTAGTATAAGGGTGAAATCAAGCGGCAAACTCTGGGGCAGAGCCGGGACGCCAATAAGGAAGTGCCACAAACTGCAGTTCATCTATTGGCCGATAGGCGATGACTACAGAAAGGATCAATTTCCATAGACCCATGTTAAAATGCCCAACTTTCACAGCAGAAATAAACATGTTTCTGCCCCTGGATGCTATACAAATTATTCGGGGTATAGTTTATTCCACCTTCATGATTATTAATTGTTGAGTGAATTGTTTTATAACGCGACCCTTTTATTTATATTAGGTCTTAACGTTTTTGCATAAATTAGGGCGTGGTCAGTTTGATGGACAGTACGTGCCTCACTGTCAGCTAACAGCAACTTGTCCACTCTGCTAGGCTACAACGTTAGCTAGTTGTAGTTACTGTACTTGACCCTTTAGCCGTGTCCGTGGTGATTGTGCCTTTTAGGGAATGTTGTTACAAATACCAGACAATTAAAATGTCGTGCTGTGCGGTTGAATGTACTAACAGAACGTCCAAGAAGTCTAAAATGATAATATTATACATATTAACCCCGCTAGCAGGTGTTTGTGTGCTTGTTAGCTTAGCTTGTTATATAGCTTATTAGCCAGCTAAGGACGTAACCCTTTATATATATATATATATATATACATATACAGTTTAGTTTATGATTCAGCCTTGGGTAAGACTTTTATAGTCTATGGCTATGACGCCCATAATGCTAAACGGGAGCAGATGTTAAAAGGGGACCCAATTATCCCAGTGGTGGCCGCCGGAGCTAACGGAGCCGCCGGAGCTAACGGAGCCCCGGACTAACGGAGCCTAACGGGGCTAGCTCCAGCCGGCGTCCCGGAGCTAGCCCCGTTAGGCTCCGTTAGCTCCGGGCTGCGGAGGCCGGCGTTATAACTGGAGATCAAGGAATGCAGCGAAACACGGACTTGGTTCGCCTGCAGCCCGCTGTAGTATTAGCTAAAGAATTATGTTGAACAAGGCTTATTAAGCTGAACATCGCCACAATTGTTCTGCTATGTATCGGTACTTCTTTTATTTATTAACGTGTCAATGACAAGCATTAAGAATAACAAAAAATAGCTAATTCTCTTGCAGATTGTCTCGTTTGATTATGAATGTAACGTTTATATAGTGGAACTACACTGTTTGATCAAACCAAAGTGCCACGCAGTCACTTGGTATGCATGTATTTCATGTTAGCTTAGCTTCTTAGCCTGAGCTAGCTCTGGAACTTCCAGCTCGGAGGCAGCAGGTCCCGCCTCGGCTCCGCCTCTTTGCCCTTATTTGGATCAGGCTGGAGCAGGCGGAGTTAGACTCTGACGTCACTGTCGAGCCGTTAGTGGCCGACTCCGCCCACTAAGGGCTTCTCGGCAACTCTGCAGAATCCTATGGGTGACGTCACGGACCCTACGTCCATTTATATATACAGTCTATGGGTGACGTCACGGACCCTACGTCCATTTATATATACAGTCTATGGGTGACGTCACGGACACTACGTCCATTTATATATACAGTCTATGGGTGACGTCACGGACCCTACGTCCATTTATATATACAGTCTATGGGTGACGTCACGGACCCTACGTCCATTTATATATACAGTCTATGGGTGACGTCACGGACCCTACGTCCATTTATATATACAGTCTATGGGTGACGTCACGGACCCTACGTCCATTTATATATACAGTCTATGGGTGACGTCACGGACCCTACGTCCATTTATATATACAGTCTATGGGTGACGTCACGGACCCTACGTCCATTTATATATACAGTCTATGGGTGACGTCACGGACACTACGTCCATTTATATATACAGTCTATGGGTGACGTCACGGACCCTACGTCCATTTATATATACAGTCTATGGGTGACGTCACGGACCCTACGTCCATTTATATATACAGTCTATGGGTGACGTCACGGACCCTACGTCCATTTATATATACAGTCTATGGGTGACGTCACGGACCCTACGTCCATTTATATATACAGTCTATGGGTGACGTCACGGACCCTACGTCCATTTATATATACAGTCTATGGGTGACGTCACGGACCCTACGTCCATTTATATATACAGTCTATGGGTGACGTCACGGACCCTACGTCCATTTATATATACAGTCTATGGGTGACGTCACGGACCTACGTCCATTTATATATACAGTCTATGGGTGACGTCACGGACCCTACGTCCATTTATATATACAGTCTATGGGTGACGTCACGGACCCTACGTCCATTTATATATACAGTCTATGGGTGACGTCACGGACACTACGTCCATTTATATATACAGTCTATGGGTGACGTCACGGACCCTACGTCCATTTATATATACAGTCTATGGGTGACGTCACGGACCCTACGTCCATTTATATATACAGTCTATGGGTGACGTCACGGACCCTACGTCCATTTATATATACAGTCTATGGGTGACGTCACGGACCCTACGTCCATTTATATATACAGTCTATGGGTGACGTCACGGACCCTACTCCATTTATATATACAGTCTATGGGTGACGTCACGGACCCTACGTCCATTTATATATACAGTCTATGGGTGACGTCACGGACCCTACGTCCATTTATATATACAGTCTATGGGTGACGTCACGGACCCTACTCCATTTATATATACAGTCTATGGGTGACGTCACGGACCCTACGTCCATTTATATATACAGTCTATGGGTGACGTCACGGACCCTACTCCATTTATATATACAGTCTATGGTGACGTCACGGACCCTACTCCATTTATATATACAGTCTATGGGTGACGTCACGGACCCTACGTCCATTTATATATACAGTCTATGGGTGACGTCACGGACCCTACTCCATTTATATATACAGTCTATGGTGACGTCACGGACACTACTCCATTTATATATACAGTCTATGGGTGACGTCACGGACACTACGTCCATTTATATATACAGTCTATGGGTGACGTCACGGACACTACGTCCATTTATATATACAGTCTATGGGTGACGTCACGGACCCTACGTCCATTTATATACAGTCTATGGGTGACGTCACGGACCCTACTCCATTTATATATACAGTCTATGGGTGACGTCACGGACACTACTCCATTTATATATACAGTCTATGGGTGAAATGTGGCTGTAATATGGGTGTTATAGGGCCTTATAACAGTGTACTATGGTGTGTACCTATATATAAATAAATGCGTACCTGTAGAAGTGTGTTTTGATTGGACCGTACCTGTAGAAGTGTGTTTTGATTGGACCGTACCTGTAGAAGTGTGTTTTGATTGGATCGTACCTGTAGAAGTGTGTTTTGATTGGATCGTACCGAGTGTGTTTTGATTGGATCGTACCTGTAGAAGTGTGTTTTGATTGGATCGTACCAAGTGTGTTTTGATTGGATCGTACCTGTAGAAGTGTGTTTTGATTGGATCGTACCTGTAGAAGTGTGTTTTGATTGGATCGTACCTGTAGAAGTGTGTTTTGATTGGATCGTACCTGTAGAAGTGTGTTTTGATTGGATCGTACCTGTAGAAGTGTGTTTTGATTGGATCGTACCTGTAGAAGTGTGTTTTGATTGGATCGTACCTGTAGAAGTGTGTTTTGATTCGCTCCTTGATCAGCCACAGAGGATGATTCTTCTCGTTGTGCAGGTTGCGTCCCACTTTACCCAGAATCCTCGGCGTGACGTTGGTGTAGTCATCGCTGGGGTAGACATGGCCTAAAACCTCCACTGAGTCTGGACCAATCACAGGCTGAGGGCGGGGCCTTCTGTCAGACAGCAGCGGTGGAGACGACAGAGGGGCGGAGTCTGGAGGAGGGGGCGGAGCCAGGAGAGGGGGAGGGGCCTGAGCCTCATGCTGATTGGTCCATAGAGCTGTAGAGAGATGATAAGAATTTATGTAGTTTATCACATTTTTTTAGACCTTTTTTCACATATTTTCAGAGGATTCTTGGGGATTTTTTTAGGATTTGTTTCACATATTTTTCACAGTGTTTATTTTTTATGTTACTACTTTTTTCGAA
>JAAKFY010000162.1:217446-219946 GCA_011823955.1 Dissostichus mawsoni
TTCTAAGAGAGTCGTTTATTTAAATGTGAAACCTCATATTAAGGAATGGACGAATATATTAATTTAATATTCTTTTTATTTACATGAAAGGAGTTTGTATTCAGGCGCTTTTTGGACGTTTAAGGGTCCTCCTGCAGCTTTATCATTAGCATTAGCATCATGGCGGTCGTAAGGTCGGAAGTGATCTCTCTCTACAAGATGATGATGATGGAAAGCAACAAATTCCCCTCATACAACTACAGGTGAGAGAGTCACGTGATGCACCTGAACGCACCTGAGGGGATTTATAAAGGAGTTTAAAGACACGCGAGGAGATGCTAATGTAGCAGCTAACAGCTAACCGCTGCTGTGTTTACATCAGACACGTGTTATTCAACGCTTACACAACCAGTACCTTTATCATGTTATAATCTGTCTTTTATCTCCTTATTTTCTTATGAATACTTAGATTTTATTGCACATTTTTAGTTTAAATGTCTATTTTATTCTGTATTTTCTGCTGTTATTCAACATCGGTGAGGATCAGAAGGAGGAGGGATGCTATAACAACACACACACACAGAGACACACACACACACACAGACACACACACACACAGAGACACACAGAGAGAGACACACACAGAGAGAGACACACACACAGAGAGACACACACACACACACAGAGAGAGACACACAGAGAGAGAGACACACACAGAGAGAGAGACACACACACAGAGAGACACACACACACACACACAGAGAGAGACACACACACACACAGAGAGAGACACACACACACACACACAGAGGTCACGCAGGTTGCATGTTAAAGGACAGAAAGGAGTGAAAGCCCAGGTGCATTCTGGGACTTGGAGTCTATATTCATATAGTCTTTAAAATATTTGTTTCCACATTTCTTTAAACATATTTTTTTGAAACCTTCACACCCATATTTAATTTAGCATTTTTAAATATGAATTATATTTAATATATATGTATTTGCGTGCAGTGTGGAGGAAGCTACTACAGTTTAAAGGGGAACATGGGAGAAACCTCAGGGAGAGCAGCAGAGGAGGACCCCTCTCCCAGGACGGACACACTGCAATAGATGCCGTGTGTGAATCAAAGAGATAATACATTTACAGCGTATAGACCAGATGTTTGGAAATGCATGTGTCTGTGACGAGAAGATGAATCCACGAGGAAGTCAACAATCCTTTGGGAGCCATCAGGGAAGCAGCATGATGAGAGTCAGGCAGGACCACAGAGACAGGTTCAGCCACGACTCGAAGTCCAGGACTCAGATCAGGACTCAGATCAGGACTCAGATCAGGACTCAGGACTCAGATCAGGACTCAGATCAGGACTCAGATCAGGACTCAGGACTCAGGACTCAGATCAGGACTCAGGACTCAGATCAGGATTCAGGACTCAGATCAGGACTCAGATCAGGACTCAGGACTCAGATCAGGACTCAGATCAGGACTCAGGATCCCGGCGTAGATAGACACCAAAAAGACATAGGGGAAGCTGGGTTATTGGGGACATGACGCAGGTACAGGCAGACAGCAGGAAGAAGTAAGGCGTCCCCGACAGTCCAAGCCTACAGCAGGCGTCCCCCGACAGTCCAAGCCTACGCAGGCGTCCCCCGACAGTCCAAGCCGCCAGCAGGCGCCCCGACAGTCCAAGCCTACAGCAGGCGTCCCCCGACAGTCCAAGCCTACAGCAGGCGTCCCCCGACAGTCCAAGCCTACAGCAGGCGTCCCCCGACAGTCCAAGCCTACAGCAGGCGTCCCCCGACAGTCCAAGCCTACAGCAGGCGTCCCCCGACAGTCCAAGCCGCCAGCAGGCGTCCCCCGACAGTCCAAGCCTACAGCAGGCGTCCCCCGACAGTCCAAGCCTACAGCAGGCGTCCCCCGACAGTCCAAGCCTACAGCAGGCGTCCCCCGACAGTCCAAGCCTACAGCAGGCGTCCCCCGACAGTCCAAGCCTACAGCAGGCGTCCCCCGACAGTCCAAGCCTACAGCAGGCGTCCCCCGACAGTCCAAGCCTACAGCAGGCGTCCCCCGACAGTCCAAGCCTACAGCAGGCGTCCCCCGACAGTCCAAGCCGCCAGCAGGCGTCCCCCGACAGTCCAAGCCGCCAGCAGCTAAACTAAAACTAACTTTAGAACAACCCACTTAAAATGTATAAGGCGCAGCATTACTTACAGACTGAACGCAGACCTGAAGAGGTGAGTTGGAGTTGGGACTAATAAAAAAACCATCATTGAATCAGAGAGTTGTTGTGATGTGCGGCTGTTGTGTGTTGTTGATCAGATAGAGTAGCAGTGTGTCCTCACTCCTTTGAGGGCCAATGAGGGCACGAGCTCAGTGTGTGCACAGGTGGAAGGCTGACAGGCAGGTAGGCCATCCAGTCACTTTAGCCGGCTCAGATGATTGGTCGTGCTTGTCACAGAGCCACGGCTTCCACAGATGATGTGTTTATGGGATGTTGAGAGCATTCCATGGAACATAACA
>JAAKFY010000162.1:224946-239946 GCA_011823955.1 Dissostichus mawsoni
CTACCACCACCATCTCCCCCCCGGCGGCGGCGTTCGCGACACAGAGGGCTTCATCACATAACGTGGCGTGCCAAACGCTGACTCACCTCACGGAGAGAGTTATGTGCACCCTGCTCTCCATCTGGGAAACCCCCGGCTCTATTGCTGCTTTCACACCTGGCTTTAAACATCTCAGGTGAACACAGTTTCCTCCTCTTCCTCATAACCCAGAGCTTAAAGTCTGACGCTGGAGGAAGACGCTCAGAGTTAATACTATCCGCTGGTATCGTGGATATATCAGAGCGACAGCTTCATATCAAAGATTTACACTCTTCATTATTGTGTTGCAGTGAAAAGCCTGCGTTCATTAAGAGCTTTGTTTCCACTTATATTCATTTAGAGACGGCAGGCCGATCTGTACAACTTTCAAATGTTAACATCACACGGAGAGGTTGTTGGATGCAGAGCAGGAACTCCTTCATTTCACCTCTTTTATTAGGTTTCAATAAACTCCCTGAAAATATGTGCAGCAGCAAAGAAGTCTTTATTGTTAAACTTCATATAGTTTGGAGAAAGGAAGTGTTGCCGTCTTTACTGTGGTTCAGTTTGTGTTCTCACCTGATGAGATGAAGCATACAGAAACCAGGCGTTGATGAATCCAGAAGTCTAAAGGATAGACCAGCGTATCGTCTGCTCGAACAGAAACCAGTGTCTGAAAGGTCTAAGTATGGAAGGATACATCCTCTGCATAGAGCTTGATATTATGTTAAAATCATGTTTATTTACATCTTATTTAAAACTGTTGAGGACCAAGCGTAGAGCCCTGAGGCACACCTTCCAAATCCTATTGGTTTTATAGAACAGACTTTTTTACCTTGGCCAATCAGAGGCTTCGGTTTGGATGATTGGCAGATATTGTAGCCAATAGTGTTGCAGTGCACGTCCCATTTTAAGACCATGAAATGCAATGTTTTACGATTTTTAAACGTTTGATAAGTTCAGTGTTTCTCTGTTTGCCAGAACAGAATTAAAACGTTCTCATGTATTAGTCTGCGTGTGAGTTCCATGTAGAAGATGGCTGACATCAGAGTCTTAGAGTCTTAGAGTCTTAGAGTCTGCGTGGGAGTTCCATGTAGAAGATGGCTGACATCAGAGTCTTAGAGTCTTAGAGTCTGCGTGTGAGTTCATGTAGAAGATGGCTGACATCAGTCTTAGAGTCTTAGAGTCTGCGTGTGAGTTCCATGTAGAAGATGGCTGACATCAGAGTCTTAGAGTCTTAGAGTCTGCGTGTGAGTTCCATGTAGAAGATGGCTGACATCAGAGTCTTAGAGTCTTAGAGTCTGCGTGTGAGTTCCATGTAGAAGATGGCTGACATCAGAGTCTTAGAGTCTTAGAGTCTGCGTGTGAGTTCCATGTAGAAGATGGCTGACATCAGAGTCTTAGAGTCTTAGAGTCTGCGTGTGAGTTCCATGTAGAAGATGGCTGACATCAGAGTCTTAGAGTCTTAGAGTCTGCGTGTGAGTTCCATGTAGAAGATGGCTGACATCAGAGTCTTAGAGTCTTAGAGTCTGCGTGTGAGTTCCATGTAGAAGATGGCTGACATCAGAGTCTTAGAGTCTTAGAGTCTTAGAGTCTGCGTGTGAGTTCCATGTAGAAGATGGCTGACATCAGAGTCTTAGAGTCTTAGAGTCTTAGAGTCTGCGTGTGAGTTCCATGTAGAAGATGGCTGACATCAGATTCTTAGAGTCTTAGAGTCTTAGAGTCTGCGTGTGAGTTCCATGTAGAAGATGGCTGACATCAGAGTCTTAGAGTCTTAGAGTCTTAGAGTCTGCGTGTGAGTTCCATGTAGAAGATGGCTGACATCAGAGTCTTAGAGTCTTAGAGTCTTAGAGTCTGCGTGTGAGTTCCATGTAGAAGATGGCTGACATCAGAGTCTTAGAGTCTTAGAGTCTTAGAGTCTGCGTGTGAGTTCCATGTAGAAGATGGCTGACATCAGAGTCTTAGAGTCTTAGAGTCTTAGAGTCTGCGTGTGAGTTCCATGTAGAAGATGGCTGACATCAGAGTCTTAGAGTCTTAGAGTCTGCGTGTGAGTTCCATGTAGAAGATGGCTGACATCAGAGTCTTAGTGTCTTAGAGTCTGCTGTGAGTTCCATGTAGAAGATGGCTGACATCAGAGTCTTAGAGTCTGCATGTGAGTTCCATGTAGAAGATGGCTGACATCAGAGTCTTAGAGTCTTAGGTCTGCGTGTGAGTTCCATGTAGAAGATGGCTGACATCAGAGTCTTAGAGTCTTAGAGTCTTAGAGTCTGCGTGTGAGTTCCATGTAGAAGATGGCTGACATCAGAGTCTTAGAGTCTTAGAGTCTGCGTGTGAGTTCCATGTAGAAGATGGCTGACATCAGAGTCTTAGAGTCTTAGAGTCTGCGTGTGAGTTCCATGTAGAAGATGGCTGACATCAGAGTCTTAGAGTCTTAGAGTCTGCGTGTGAGTTCCATGTAGAAGATGGCTGACATCAGAGTCTTAGAGTCTTAGAGTCTTAGAGTCTGCGTGTGAGTTCCATGTAGAAGATGGCTGACATCAGAGTCTTAGAGTCTTAGAGTCTGCGTGTGAGTTCCATGTAGAAGATGGCTGACATCAGAGTCTTAGAGTCTTAGAGTCTGCGTGTGAGTTCCATGTAGAAGATGGCTGACATCAGATTCTTAGAGTCTTAGAGTCTGCGTGTGAGTTCCATGTAGAAGATGGCTGACATCAGAGTCTTAGAGTCTTAGAGTCTGCGTGTGAGTTCCATGTAGAAGATGGCTGACATCAGAGTCTTAGAGTCTTAGAGTCTTAGAGTCTGCGTGTGAGTTCCATGTAGAAGATGGCTGACATCAGAGTCTTAGAGTCTTAGAGTCTGCGTGTGAGTTCCATGTAGAAGATGGCTGACATCAGAGTCTTAGTGTCTTAGAGTCTGCGTGTGAGTTCCATGTAGAAGATGGCTGACATCAGAGTCTTAGAGTCTGCATGTGAGTTCCATGTAGAAGATGGCTGACATCAGAGTCTTAGAGTCTTAGAGTCTGCGTGTGAGTTCCATGTAGAAGATGGCTGACATCAGAGTCTTAGAGTCTTAGAGTCTGCGTGTGAGTTCCATGTAGAAGATGGCTGACATCAGAGTCTTAGAGTCTTAGAGTCTTAGAGTCTGCGTGTGAGTTCCATGTAGAAGATGGCTGACATCAGAGTCTTAGAGTCTTAGAGTCTTAGAGTCTGCGTGTGAGTTCCATGTAGAAGATGGCTGACATCAGAGTCTTAGAGTCTTAGAGTCTTAGAGTCTGCGTGTGAGTTCCATGTAGAAGATGGCTGACATCAGATTCTTAGAGTCTTAGAGTCTTAGAGTCTGCGTGTGAGTTCCATGTAGAGATGGCTGACATCAGAGTCTTAGAGTCTTAGAGTCTTAGAGTCTGCGTGTGAGTTCCATGTAGAAGATGGCTGACATCAGAGTCTTAGAGTCTTAGAGTCTTAGAGTCTGCGTGTGAGTTCCATGTAGAAGATGGCTGACATCAGAGTCTTAGAGTCTTAGAGTCTGCGTGTGAGTTCCATGTAGAAGATGGCTGACATCAGAGTCTTAGTGTCTTAGAGTCTGCGTTGAGTTCCATGTAGAAGATGGCTGACATCAGAGTCTTAGAGTCTTAGAGTCTGCGTGTGAGTTCCATGTAGAAGATGGCTGACATCAGAGTCTTAGAGTCTGCGTGTGAGTTCCATGTAGAAGATGGCTGACATCAGAGTCTTAGAGTCTTAGAGTCTTAGAGTCTGCGTGTGAGTTCCATGTAGAGATGGCTGACATCAGAGTCTTAGAGTCTGCGTGTGAGTTCCATGTAGAAGATGGCTGACATCAGAGTCTTAGAGTCTTAGAGTCTTAGAGTCTGCGTGTGAGTTCCATGTAGAAGATGGCTGACATCAGAGTCTTAGAGTCTGCATGTGAGTTCCATGTAGAAGATGGCTGACATCAGAGTCTTAGAGTCTTAGAGTCTGCGTGTGAGTTCCATGTAGAAGATGGCTGACATCAGAGTCTTAGAGTCTGCGTGTGAGTTCCATGTAGAAGATGGCTGACATCAGAGTCTTAGAGTCTTAGAGTCTTAGAGTCTGCGTGTGAGTTCCATGTAGAAGATGGCTGACATCAGATTCTTAGAGTCTTAGAGTCTTATTAGATTTAAGAGATTTATTTCTATATTTAGTCTGTGTGATGCAATGATGACACACACACACACACACTCACACACACTCTCACACACACACACACACACTCACACACACTCACACACACACACACACTCACACACACTCTCACACACACACACTCACACTCACCACACACACAAACACACTCACTCACGCTCACACACACACACACTCACACACACACACATACACACACACACTCACACACACTCACACACACACACACACTCACACACACTCACACACACTCACACACACTCACACACACACACTCACACACACACTCTCACACACACACTCACACACACACACACTCACACACACACTCACACACACTCTCACACACACACACACACACTCACACACTCTCACCACACACTCACACACTCTCACACACACACTCACACACACACACACTCACACACACACACTCACACACACTCACACACACACTCTCACACACACACACACACTCACACACTCACACACACTCACACACACTCTCACACACACGCTCACACACTCACACTCACACCCACTCACACACTCACACACACACACACACACACTCTCACACACACACTCACACACACACACGCTCACTCACACACACACACACGCTCACACACTCACACTCACACCCACTCACGCACACACACACACACTGTGCATGATGAAATGCATTGACTGCAGAAGGCAATGTGAAGTCAGGACAGTTTCAAGTCATTCCTAAATAAAATAACAAATGCAAAAACGAAATGGAAAAATTAAAGCTGGTGTTTCTGAGACGGTTTGTGTCGTCTAAAACCCTTTGATCCAGGGTCGTGAGGCACACGTCGGAGTCTCATGTTGAAGAGGAGACGTGAGGCAGACGTCGGAGTCTCATGTTGAAGAGGAGACGTGAGGCACACGTCGGAGTCTCA
The DNA here is from genome assembly GCA_011823955.1 of Dissostichus mawsoni. Classification (NCBI taxonomy): domain Eukaryota; kingdom Metazoa; phylum Chordata; class Actinopteri; order Perciformes; family Nototheniidae; genus Dissostichus; species Dissostichus mawsoni. The sequence continues at coordinate 230,063 of JAAKFY010000162.1, forward strand.
TGTGAAGAGGAGACGTGAGGCAGACGTCGAGTCTCATGTTGAAGAGGAGACGTGAGGCAGACGTCGGAGTCTCATGTTGAAGAGGAGACGTGAGGCAGACGTCGGAGTCTCACGTTGCAGAGGAGACGTGAGGCAGACGTCGGAGTCTCACGTTGAAGAGGAGACGTGAGGCAGACGTCGGAGTCTCACGTTGCAGAGGAGACGTGAGGCAGACGTCGGAGTCTCACGTTGCAGAGGAGACGTGAGGCAGACGTCGGAGTCTCACGTTGAAGAGGAGACGTGAGGCAGACGTCGGAGTCTCACGTTGCAGAGGAGACGTGAGGCAGACGTCGGAGTCTCACGTTGCAGAGGAGACGTGAGGCAGACGTCGGAGTCTCACGTTGCAGAGGAGACGTGAGGCAGACGTCGGAGTCTCACGTTGAAGAGGAGACGTGAGGCAGACGTCGGAGTCTCACGTTGCAGAGGAGACGTGAGGCAGACGTCGGAGTCTCACGTTGAAGAGGAGACGTGAGGCAGACGTCGGAGTCTCACGTTGCAGAGGAGACGTGAGGCAGACGTCGGAGTCTCACGTTGAAGAGGAGACGTGAGGCAGACGTCGGAGTCTCACGTTGCAGAGGGACACGTGAGGCAGACGTCGGAGTCTCACGTTGCAGAGGAGACGTGAGGCAGACGTCGGAGTCTCACGTTGAAGAGGAGACGTGAGGCAGACGTCGGAGTCTCACGTTGAAGAGGAGACGTGAGGCAGACGTCGGAGTCTCACGTTGCAGAGGAGACGTGAGGCAGACGTCGGAGTCTCACGTTGAAGAGGAGACGTGAGGCAGACGTCGGAGTCTCACGTTGAAGAGGAGACGTGAGGCAGACGTCGGAGTCTCACGTTGAAGAGGAGACGTGAGGCAGACGTCGGAGTCTCACGTTGAAGAGGAGACGTGAGGCAGACGTCGGAGTCTCACGTTGCAGAGGAGACGTGAGGCAGACGTCGGAGTCTCACGTTGAAGAGGAGACGTGAGGCAGACGTCAGAGTCTCACGTTGAAGAGGAGACGTGAGGCAGACGTCGGAGTCTCACGTTGAAGAGGAGACGTGATACGTCGGAGTCTCACGTTGAAGAGGAGACGTGAGACGTCGGAGTCTCACGTTGAAGAGGAGACGTGAGACGTCGGAGTCTCACGTTGAAGAGGAGACGTGAGACGTCGGAGTCTCACGTGAAGAGGAGACGTGAGACGTCGGAGTCTCACGTTGAAGAGGAGACGTGAGACGTCGGAGTCTCACGTTGAAGAGGAGCACCATCTTTGGTTCTCTAAAACCAATATCCACTCTTTGGCAGGATTTAGATAAAAGGAGTGTTTTTGCATTGATTTGGTGCAGATTTATTTAGTTTGTGACCATCTCCTTAATCACAAACTAAAATACCCTTTTGTTCACATTACTACTGCTTTAAACTCAGAGGAAACATGTCTGAATAAATCTCCCTTCTTCAGGATTTAGACACAGCTGGCCGTAAATCTTTCTTTGCATGATTTGTGCAACCTGAATCTAAATCCTTCAAGAAGAGAGTGCTACATGTTTCATCCAGACATGTTTCATCCAGACATGTTTCATCCAGACATGTTCCATCCAGACATGTTTCATCCAGACATGTTCCATCCAGACATGTTTCCATCCAGACATGTTCCATCCAGACATGTTCCATCCAGACATGTTCCATCCAGACATGTTCCATCCAGACATGTTCCATCCAGACATGTTCCATCCAGACATGTTCATCCAGACATGTTTCCCTCTGGGTTTAAAGGAGAGGAGGAGAGGAGGAGAGGAGAAGGAGAGGAGAAGGAGAGGAGAAGGAGAGGAGGAGAGAGGAGAAGGAGAGGTGGAGAGGAGGAGGAGGAGGAGGAGGAGAGGAGAAGGAGAGGGGTGGAGAGGAGGGAGGAGAAGGAGTTGAGGAGAGGTGGAGAGGAGGAGAGGGAGAGGAGGAGGAGAGGAGGAGAAGAGGAGAGGAGGAGGAGAGGGAGGAGAAGGGAGGGTGGAGAGGAGAAGGAGAAGGAGAGGAGGAGGAGAGGAGAAGGAGAGGAGAAGGAGAGGAGAGGAGAAGGAGAGGAGGAGGAGAGGAGAAGGAGAGGAGGAGGAGAGGAGAAGGAGAGGTGGAGAGGAGGAGGAGGAGAGGAGGAGGAGGAGAGGGAGAGGAGAAGAGAGGTGGAGAGGAGAAGGAGTGAGGAGAGGTGGAGAGGGAGAGGAGGAGGAGAGGAGGAGGAGAGGAGAAGGAGGGAGGAGGAGGAGGGAGAGGGAGAGGAGAAGGAGAGGTGGAGAGGAGAAGGAGAAGAGAGGAGGAGGAGAGGAGAAGGAGAGGAGAAGGAGAGGAGAGGAGAGGAGAAGGAGAGGAGAAGGAGAGGAGGAGGAGAGGAGAAGGAGAGGTGGAGAGGAGGAGGAGGAGAGGAGGAGGAGGGGAGAGGAGAAGGAGAGGTGGAGAGGAGAAGGAGAAGGAGTTGAGGAGAGGAGGAGAGGAGAGAGGAGGAGAGGAGGAGAAGAGGAGAGGAGAAGGAGAGGAAGAGAGGAGGAGGAGGAGGAGGAGAAGGACAGAAATATAATAAATACATGTTGAAAAGTGAGGAAGAAAGCTGCATCAAATCGTGCAAAAACACTCTTCAAGTTTAGTCTGAATCCTGCAAAACAATCGGAGATATTTATGTTGTATCCCTCTGGGTCTAAAGAGGAAGAGGAAGAGGAGGAAGAGGAGGAAAAGCATTGAAGAAGAAGAAGTGAGGAGGAAATGGAGGAAGAGGAAGAACAATGCAAGCGTAACGACTCCAGCAATTTATATCGTGTGTCCTCCTCTTCCTCCTGTTTCATCTTCATCTTCCTCCTCCTCGGTGTCTCTCAGCGCGACGGACTGAACGGGAGATCACAGCGAGGGGAACTCCACACACACACACACACACACACACACACACACACACACACACAGTTTGCCTTCATGTCTTCTGGCTCTCATTAGTGTGTGCTCCGATTGGAAAAAATTAAGGTTAGAAAACGTCAGATTTACAAAGAAAGTGTGTGTGTGTGTGTGTGTGTGGTGTGTGTTGTGTGTGTGTGTGTGTGTGTGTGTGTGTGTGTTTGTGTGTGTGTGTGTGTGTGTGTGTGTGGTGTGTGTGTGTGTGTGTGTGTGTGTGTGTGTGTGTGTGTGTGTGTGTGTGTGTGTGTGTGTGTGTGTGTGTGTGTGTGTGTGTTAAAGGCGTATCTTTTATATCGCACGTTAATCCTGTATAATTATTTTGTATCTGCACTGTGATTGGCGGGCGAGGCTTTTTTTTGTGACAATTAACGAGACGGGCTAACGAGCTCGTTAAGGACAGGGGGCGGGACTTCAGGAAAAGGAGACGCCACAAGGTCACACACATGTACAGTAACAGAAAGAGGGGTGTGTAAAGCTAGACGTCCCATTGGTCCTTCTTTAAGATGTCTGGCGCTCACACACACATCAGGGAGGTTCTTATCTCTGTGTGTGTGTGAAACCTGAAGCAGAGGAGAGGAGGTGCAGTGAGAGATCCGGAGGTGCAGTGAGAGATCAGGGGGAGGAGAGGAGGTGCAGTGAGAGATCAGGGGGAGGAGAGGAGGTGCAGTGAGAGATCAGGGGAGGAGAGGAGGTGCAGTGAGAGATCAGGGGGAGGAGAGGAGGTGCAGTGAGAGATCAGGGGGAGGAGAGGAGGTGCAGTGAGAGATCAGGGGAGGAGAGGAGGTGCAGTGAGAGATCAGGGGAGGAGAGGAGGTGCAGTGAGAGATCAGTTGGAGGAGAGGAGGTGCAGTGAGAGATCAGGATGAGGAGAGGAAGAGAAACGGTGGTTTGGACTTCGCGTCGGGCCGAGCCACGCCCCTTCACTGATATAATGAGCATATGCCACGCCATTCACTGATATAATGAGCATATGCCACGCCCCTTCACTGATATAATGAGCATATGCCATGCCCCTTCACTGATATAATGAGCATATGCCACGCCCCTTCACTGATATAATGAGCATATGCCACGCCCATTCACTGATACAATGAGCATATGCCACGCCCCTTCACTGATATAATGAGCATATGCCACGCCCCTTCACTGATATAATGAGCATATGCCACGCCCCTTCACTGATATAATGATGAGCATATGCCACGCCCCTTCACTGATATAATGAGCATATGCCACGCCCCTTCACTGATATAATGAGCATATGCCACGGCCTGTCCGGAGCTATTGCTTAATCCTAGTCTCCTCTCACTGATGGAGAAGAAGCTCTGACTCTTCCTTTAGCTCTTCGTTATGAAGAGAGAGAAAAACTCCAGCTGTGAAACCCTCTGATGAATAATGAAGGAGACACACGGCTTTCAGACACACACTATTCTCCACACACACTATTCTCCACACACACTATTCTCCACACACACTATTCTCCACACACACTATTCTCCACACACACTATTCTCCACACACACTCTATTCTCACACACACTCTATACTCCACACACACACTATATACTACACACACACACTATATACTACACACACACACAGAATATACTACACACACACTATATACTACACACACACACACTATACTCCACACACAACACTATACTACACACACACACTATATACTACACACACACTATATACTACACACACACACAGCACAATATACTACACGCACACTATATACTACACACACACACTATATACTACACGCACACTATATACTACACACACACTATATACTACACACACACACAGTATATATACACACACCACTATATACTACACACACACACACACTATACTCCACACACACACTATACTACACACACACACACTATATACTACACACACTATATACTACACACACACACACACTATATACTCACACACACACTATACTACACACACACACACTATATACTACACACACTATATACTACACACACACACAATATACTACACGCACACTATATACTACACACACACACACTATATACTACACACACACTATATACTACACACACACACACACACTATATACTACACACACACTATATACTACACACACACACAGTATATACTACACACACACATATACTACACACACACACACACACACTATATACTACACACACACACTATATACTACACACACACTATATACTACACACACACTATATACTACACACACACACTCTTTATCTCCACCTACACACTCTTTATCTGCACCTACACACTCTTTATCTGCACCTACACACTCTTTATCTGCACCTACACACTCTTTATCTGCACCTACACACTCTTTATCTGCACCTACACACTCTTTATCTGAACCTACACACTCTTTATCTGCACCTACACACTCTTTATCTGCACCTACACACTCTTTATCTCCACCTACACACTCTTTATCTGCACCTACACACCTTTATCTGCACCCTACACACTCTTTATCTGCACCTACACACTCTTTATCTGAACCTACACACTCTTTATCTGAACCTACACACCTCTTTATCTCCACCTACACACTCTTTATCTGAACCTACACTCTTTATCTGCACCTACACACTCTTTATCTGCACCTACACACTCTTTATCTCCACCTACACACTCTTTATCTGCACCTACACACTCTTTATCTGAACCTACACACTCTTTATCTGCACCTACACACTCTTTATCTCCACCTACACACTCTTTATCTGCACCTACACACTCTTTATCTCCACCTACACACTCTTTATCTCCACCTACACACTCTTTATCTCCACCTACACACTCTTTATCTCCACCTACACACTCTTTATCTGAACCTACACACTCTTTATCTGAACCTACACACTCTTTATCTGAACCTACACACTCTTTATCTCCACCTACACACTCTTTATCTGCACCTACACACTCTTTATCTGAACCTACACACTCTTTATCTGCACCTACACACTCTTTATCTGCACCTACACCACTCTTTATCTCCACCTACACACTCTTATCTCCACCTACACACTCTTTATCTCCACCTACACACTCTTTATCTGCACCTACACACTCTTTATCTGCACCTACACACTCTTTATCTGCACCTACACACTCTTTATCTCCACCTACACACTCTTTATCTCCACCTACACACTCTTTATCTCCACCTACACACTCTTTATCTCCACCTACACACTCTTTATCTGAACCTACACACTCTTTATCTCCACCTACACACTCTTTATCTGCACCTACACACTCTTTATCTGCACCTACACACTCTTTATCTCCACCTACACACTCTTTATCTCCACCTACACACTCTTTATCTGAACCTACACACTCTTTATCTGCACCTACACACTCTTTATCTGAACCTACACACTCTTTATCTGCACCTACACACTCTTTATCTGCACCTACACACTCTTTATCTGCACCTACACACTCTTTATCTGCACCTACACACTCTTTATCTGCACCTACACACTCTTTATCTGAACCTACACACTCTTTATCTCCACCTACACACTCTTTATCTGCACCTACACACTCTTTATCTGCACCTACACTCTTTATCTGCACCTACACACTCTTTATCTGCACCTACACACTCTTTATCTGAACCTACACACTCTTTATCTGAACCTACACACTCTTTATCTGAACCTACACACTCTTTATCTCCACCTACACACTTTTATCTCCACCTACACACTCTTTATCTGAACCTACACACTCTTTTCTGAACCTACACACTCTTATCTGCACCTACACACTCTTTATCTCCACCTACACACTCTTTATCTGCACCTACACACTCTTTATCTCCACCTACACACTCTTTATCTGAACCTACACACTCTTTATCTCCACCTACACACTCTTTATCTGCACCTACACACTCTTTATCTCCACCTACACACTCTTTATCTCCACCTACACACTCTTTATCTGCACCTACACACTCTTTATCTCCACCTACACACTCTTTATCTGCACCTACACACTCTTTATCTGCACCTACACACTCTTTATCTGCACCTACACACTCTTTATCTGAACCTACACACTCTTTATCTCCACCTACACACTCTTTATCTGAACCTACACACTCTTTATCTGAACCTACACACTCTTTATCTGCACCTACACACTCTTTATCTGAACCTACACACTCTTTATCTGAACCTACACACTCTTTATCTGAACCTACACACTCTTTATCTCCACCTACACACTCTTTATCTCCACCTACACACTCTTTATCTGAACCTACACACTCTTTATCTCCACCTACACACTCTTTATCTGAACCTACACACTCTTTATCTCCACCTACACACTCTTTATCTGCACCTACACACTCTTTATCTCCACCTACACACTCTTTATCTGCACCTACACACTCTTTATCTGCACCTACACACTCTTTATCTCCACCTACACACTCTTTATCTGCACCTACACACTCTTTATCTCCACCTACACACTCTTTATCTGAACCTACACACTCTTTATCTGCACCTACACACTCTTTATCTGCACCTACACACTCTTTATCTGCACCTACACACTCTTTATCTGAACCTACACACTCTTTATCTGCACCTACACACTCTTTATCTGAACCTACACACTCTTTATCTGAACCTACACACTCTTTTCTGCACCTACACACTCTTTCTGAACCTACACACTCTTTATCTGAACCTACACACTCTTTATCTGCACCTACACACTCTTTATCTGAACCTACACACTCTTTATCTGAACCTACACACTCTTTATCTGCACCTACACACTCTTTATCTCCACCTACACACTCTTTATCTGCACCTACACACTCTTTATCTGCACCTACACACTCTTTATCTGAACCTACACACTCTTTATCTGCACCTACACACTCTTTATCTGCACTACACACTCTTTATCTCCACCTACACACTCTTTATCTGCACCTACACACTCTTTATCTCCACCTACACACTCTTTATCTGCACCTACACACTCTTTATCTCCACCTACACACTCTTTATCTGCACCTACACACTCTTTATCTGCACCTACACCTCTTTATCTGCACCTACACACTCTTTATCTCCACCTACACACTCTTTATCTCCACCTACACACTCTTTATCTGCACCTACACACTCTTTATCTCACCTACACACTCTTTATCTGAACCTACACACTCTTTATCTGCACCTACACACTCTTTATCTGAACCTACACACTCTTTATCTGAACCTACACACTCTTTATCTGAACCTACACACTCTTTATCTCCACCTACACACTCTTTATCTGAACCTACACACTCTTTATCTCCACCTACACACTCTTTATCTGAACCTACACACTCTTTATCTGAACCTACACACTCTTTATCTGAACCTACACACTCTTTATCTGCACCTACACACTCTTTATCTGAACCTACACACTCTTTATCTCCACCTACACACTCTTTATCTGAACCTACACACTCTTTATCTCCACCTACACACTCTTTATCTGAACCTACACACTCTTTATCTCCACCTACACACTCTTTATCTCCACCTACACACTCTTTATCTGACCTACACACTCTTTATCTCCACCTACACACTCTTTATCTCCACCTACACACTCTTTATCTGAACCTACACACTCTTTATCTCCACCTACACACTCTTTATCTGAACCTACACACTCTTTATCTCCACCTACACACTCTTTATCTGACCTACACACTCTTTATCTCCACCTACACACTCTTTATCTGAACCTACACACTCTTTATCTGCACCTACACACTCTTTATCTGCACCTACACACTCTTTATCTGAACCTACACACTCTTTATCTCCACCTACACACTCTTTATCTGAACCTACACACTCTTTATCTGCACCTACACACTCTTTATCTGCACCTACACACTCTTTATCTCCACCTACACTCTTTATCTGCACTACACACTCTTTATCTCCACCTACACACTCTTTATCTGCACCTACACACTCTTTATCTGCACCTACACACTCTTTATCTGAACCTACACACTCTTTATCTCCACCTACACACTCTTTATCTGCACCTACACACTCTTTATCTCCACCTACACACTCTTTATCTCCACCTACACACTCTTTATCTGAACCTACACACTCTTTATCTCCACCTACACACTCTTTATCTGAACCTACACACTCTTTATCTGAACCTACACACTCTTTATCTCCACCTACACACTCTTTATCTGAACCTACACACTCTTTATCTGCACTTCACACTCTTTATCTGCACCTACACACTCTTTATCTCCACCTACACACTCTTTATCTGCACCTACACACTCTTTATCTGACCTACACACTCTTTATCTCCACCTACACACTCTTTATCTGCACCTACACACTCTTTCTCCACCTACACACTCTTTATCTGCACTTACACACTCTTTATCTGCACCTACACACTCTTTATCTCCACCTACACACTCTTTATCTCCACCTACACACTCTTTATCTGCACCTACACACTCTTTATCTGCACCTACACACTCTTTATCTGCACTACACACTCTTTATCTCCACCTACACACTCTTTATCTCCACCTACACACTCTTTATCTGAACCTACACACTCTTTATCTGAACCTACACACTCTTTATCTCCACCTACACACTCTTTATCTGAACCTACACACTCTTTATCTCCACCTACACACTCTTTATCTGACCTACACACTCTTTATCTGCACCTACACACTCTTTATCTGAACCTACACACTCTTTATCTGCACCTACACACTCTTTATCTGCACCTACACACTCTTTATCTGCACCTACACACTCTTTATCTGCACCTACACACTCTTTATCTGCACCTACACAC